>JARFOD010009010.1:0-25176 GCA_031763545.1 Mopalia muscosa | reverse complement strand
GAACTGTTGAAGCTTAGGGCACCTGTATTTTGACTAGTTTAGTACCGGGTATTGCCACCAATCACGGACAAAACAACCAACATTTTTGTCTAATATCACATACGACGTATAGGCCTACTGACGCATATCTATCGGCTGCCTCTTTGGATCACTGAACTGAACCGAAGAATCGAGAACCTAAAAAAATAACCGAGAACCGAACCGAAGAAAGGTCGAACCGTGACAGCCCTAATTAATTGCCCTGGGGCTCTCAGAGCTAAGGGGTTCAAAAAGTCAGTCTGTTTGTTATTCTTTGTTTGGTGTCCTGTGATTGTCATGTCTTGTATTTGTGTGTTACCAGCGGTATCAAGGTTGGCGCACCCAATCAGCTGGCACATCCTCATGCATTTAAAAACCTTAAGTATGCCGTTAAGTGTCTAAACTATGAGGTAATGTGTTCAATTCCCACAAAGCGTAGGTCATAAACTCAAGAAGATTTTCATCTTTTTACCCAGTTTTTACAAACACAACAGCTCACCATCAACAACTAGTACGCTCAATATAGAGAATATATTACAAAAAAAAACAAATGTGGGTAATATTTAAATCAAAAAGATTCCATTTTCTCACCTATATATTTATCAGTGCTTCTTCAGAGAAAAATTTTCTGTTCGTTATTAGGATAAAATTTGAGTTTTTCTATTATAAGTTGCTGTAGGTCACTTGAGTTTTGACTCTTCAGACTGAAGGTTTAAATTTTGATCCTCTTTGGTAGCATGCAAATTTGGCTTTCTCGACATTTATGTAGATATTTTATTGTTATTTACTTTTTTTCAGAAACTTTTAACTGTCTATTGGTGTACGAGTATGTTGTTGATGCAATGTTAAAAGAAGACAAGTCTATGGTTGAGAAAAGTAGTATGCAGGATGTTGCCAATAGCATGAGGAAAAACCTAAACAGAACTCTTCTTTTGGGAGGAAGAAAAGATGGTTATATCTGTGTGCTCAATTGGAAAACAGGAAATGTGAAATTTAAAATAGAAGTAAGTTTGAATTAATTAAATTTTAACTGCCTATCTGTTCCTCCGCCTTTTTTTTATGAATGTGCATGTATTGTATTTCATGTAGATCCTCACAAGTCCACTGGCTGGTGGCACTCCATATAGTCTACTTCCTCGTAGTGAGCGTTGGTAACATGATTAGCAAGCATAAGTTACCATTAACCATCTGTTGGCACAAGTTTAACTGTGCACTTTTGATTTCATGTCACTACAACTCGATTCCTGAGTAAAAGGCAAATAAGTATTTATTTTATTTGGATAATAATAGGGAGTCCATTTCAGGCAGTATAATATGTGTAAACCATTTGTTCTGGCACTGGTATATTGTGCTGCCATAGATGTATTTACAATCAGCCGTTAATCAGCCGCCTGATTGTAAATAAGTTTTAGCCCTTCTCTGTGTTATGTACATGTAAGTATTGTCTTTAAAATAAAAAGAAAGAAAACTTTAATCATCCATCTATTTTATATTACACCTTATACATGTACATGTAGGTTTACATGTAAACCTCCATTAAACAACTCTGATTGCATGTAGAGATATGCTTACACTTTTAAGTATTCCCCAAGTGGACCTGTAATAGCTGTCCATTTAAAAGGAACAGCAACACACTTTATAACAAATACTGTGGGGGGTTTTCGTTATCACAGAACAATTTTAGTTTGTTTTGTTGAAGAAGAAAATATTTTGTTTTAGGCTCATGGTAGAGGGGTTTTAAGTTTGTTAGCCAATTCCAAGGAAGATCAACTTATTTCTTCAGGGATGGGTAAGTTTAAATTTATGACTTACAATTTGTTTGTTTTTTTCATCAAATTTGAAATTTGTTTTAGTTGATTTATTTCAGTCTTTTAATTGTCCATTAGAACAGTGCTTTGTTATTCGAACCCATTTGACAATGGTGGACCAAATATGTTAACACGTCCGGTAACTTTAATTCATTGCTTTATTAGTTTCACACCTGAATATGATAGAAAATGTGATTTTAGGGCTGGCAGATAAGAAGAATGTAGAAATTTTTAGATATCTCTTACATCTTACATTTACTAAATGTATGTATGGCACCCAAAACTGTGTGAAATTCCTTTCTGTAGTATTTCTGTGGCAGAGGAATTCCCTGTGGCCTGATGCTTTATAAATCCTGACTATTCTGTTACCAGTTAAAACATCAAATGTGATTTTGTTTGCCTGTTGGACTACTCAAAGACATGTGAATTAAATAATCTTATTTTTATTTAAAAAAACAAAACAAATCTGGTAAACAAACAAATAATCTGTTTAATTTTCACAGATAACATCATAAAGGTATGGCGGGTGTACCCCTTTGCTGAGGAGACTTTAGCCCCTCTGATGTCATTTTACTGTGGCCACACCCCATTACATATGGTCATGCTAAAGGACTCTCTGTGTGTGGCGTTCCAGGATCATACCACAGCTACGTACAGCGTTGTTCTCTACAATCTCATCTCTAAAAGTGAGTAGAAAGTAGAATGCTGCATGTACTATCATGGCTGATTTTGTGTCTGGATCCATTAAGCTTATCTGTGAAGTGCCTGCGGCCATGGTTTGGTGGCTAGCAAGTGCACTTACTAAAGCCTACCATCATAAAAAGGCAGTGTACAGTGTGAAATGGACAATCCATCATCATATAAGTGAAATAACCTTGAGTACAACATTAAATCCCAATCAAACAATTAGTCTGGATCCATTAAGCACATCTGTGTAGAATCTATGCATGTTTTCATATATCATTTGGATATCTGATTGAGTCTGCTCTGGCTGACTAACTTGAGTATCATAGTGGCCAAACATTCACAGCTCTGTTTTCATTCAGTACTGCATAAGACCATGTCAACTTGTTTTGATGATCTATCTGTAGTCTTAGATTAGCCATTGGCTTTTTTGACAAAAGTTTTGACCTCTGGCAAAGAACAGTTTGTTTGAAGAGTAGCAACGCTGTCTGTACTCAACACTGGGGGAAAATTAACTTTCCAACATTTTGGAAATGTTTCACATGTGTGTCAATCATTGTTGGAAAACACTGCCGTCAAATAAGTGAAATACCCTGAAGCACGAATAAAATCAATTGACAACATTTTCAGACCTGTGCAGGTTTCATGATAAGATCTAAGTATTGTTGAATATCTGGACGTGCCCCTGAGGTAACTGATCGTGTTTCAGATCGTAGTGATCACAAACCTGATGATGACCATCAGGATACCATAACTGGATTAACAGCAAGTTCCCGACTTCACCTGTTTGCCTCGTCCAGTTTAGACGGAACAGTTAGAATCTGGAGTGATTCCAACCAACTTGTCAGGTAAGATAATTAAATTATGAAAGCTTAAAACTTAATCTGTTATTTTTAAATTCAGGAAAACTACATTGTAGATTATTTGATCACTTACACTGTTTCCTCAATCCATTATTTTTAAATTCAGGAAAACTTCATTATGAACTATATAAACACAGTTACATTGGTAACTACCACAAATGTGTACTTATGCAGTTTTCTTTCTCACTGTTGCCTCAGGGTGTTGAAGTTAGGCTCTACTCCCCACTCTATTGGTTTCTGTAGCCAGAGAGGGGATCTGTTAGTAGGCATCGGAGAACATGTCTGTAAAATTCCATACAATGCATGTAAGTACTGCTTCCACCTTTCTAAGTTAAATTTAACCTTTCAAAAATGTTAAATGTTTCATGTTTGACGACGGTGGCTGATAGGAGATATCCAGGGATAAAGTTTCTTATTAAGTACACTGACTCCCATGATATAGAACCCAAACTGGCATGTTTCATGTGTCTCTGTCTCCATATATAATAAATAAATTTAAGCTGAAAAATATTCAATTTTTTTTTTTTAAATTTCATCAAGGCTTTTATTTACAAATTATATTGTTTTCATACCAACAAATGGGCTGTCAAAATCTGTTTTCAACTTTTGTGATTAAAAATCCAAGATGTAAAAATAAAACAGGTTAAACAGGTAAAAATAAGACAGGGAAATTGGGAAACTTTTTGACCCCTCTTCCGTTATAATTTGCAAGTCTTTGTTTTCATTTTTGTTTTGTTTTGTCAGATCTACCCAAAGTGTACATGTTAAAGATGGCCTGTATGAAGTTTTTAAAGGTACAAGGTGAAGCCCCAATACCATATGATGACAACCTAGTCAATCAACTTTCTAAGGCTGATGTCAAACGACTAAAAAATGCAAAAGCATCCCTTAAGTAAGAAATTAACGCTGCTCCTTCATTTTATTTCGTAGATGTATTATCACAACCCTTGATACAACAAAATGTTTTTAATCAACTGACAAAGTTAATTGCATGGACATTTCATTGTTTGTGTTACAGACTCTTTCTTAATTTTATTTTAGATTGTGTAGCATTTAAATGTCATGTGTAGAGTAAGATGTGCAGAGAATCACTAATTTCTCTGTCTGTCCTCCCATCTGTCTAGTTTTTAATTTTAATTATTTATTATTCAGTTATGTTAAAATGTATTGTGATTTGAAAACAAAAAATGTATTTATTACTAAGGTATGACATTTATAATGAAGATTGACGAAGATTACTATTTCATATTTAGATATTACTTTTAATTTAAAGCTAATGTTAAAATTCTATTTTACAACATACTTTATAATATAATTTTATTCATATGTCACTAGCAACAAACTAACAGAATGAACACCAGACGGACATCAAAGACCCCATGTCAAATTGGTTTTTTTGTTGCCGTTAGCTCTATGAGTGAAGAAATAACCACCTGGATTATTATTTAGATATAATATTTATTGCGATTTACTGACATGATAATTATTAAGTTTCCAAGTTTGCCTGGAATGCCCTTTGAAATCGAAGTGATTTTTCTTCTTATTATTTTAGTATACACTTACACTTGAACTTGGAAACCTTATAACCGTTCTGTCTGGTTATACATCCACTTATTTATTGAATTTGTTTAGAAATGACATGTACTGCAATTTACTGATGTCATAATTTATTATTCATCAGATATGACGCGTATTCTGATTTACTGACATCTGATGAAGAAGATGAGGTTTCAAGAGAAGCCAGGGAAAAAGAACTGGTAGGAATTTGTTAAAAAATATTGTAAACAAACAAAAGTAGAGAAATTGCATTTATAGTCAATATTAAGTAAGTTTGCTGAGTTAAATGCTGCATTTTAGAAAGGGACCATTTTCAGTCGGTATTTGTGTAATTTTACAATAAGTTAACAAAATATATACATGAATGTGCATGTAACATTGAATGCAGTTTACCCAAAGCACTTGGTCAATAGTACTCTTTCAATTCAAGGCCCCTGGCTGAGGGCAGTATTTTATTTTTTCACAGAAATGCTATCATTTCCTACTCCTGGAGGAACAATAATTTTCTGATCAAGGGAAAAAAACATTTTGTGATTATATTAGTGCTGCTATATATTGACATATAATTGACATGCTAGTACTCTAATCATGTGTTAAACTCCAGTCAATCAATCAATCAATTGTTTCAATGTACTGCTGGGCCCACGGCCGTGGCTTAGTGGTAGCGATTGCACTTCCTAAACTGAACCTGCTTTGATTTACCATTCACCGGATCAAGTCTGCTTGTCGACCATCAGGGATATGAGCTAGCCACATGCTGTGACTCCGGCAATCGCGATGGTGGTTTTTATGAGGGTTCCTCCTGGTAATAAGGCTGTGTACAGTGTGAAGTTGTCTTATAAGTGAAATACCCTAGAGTATGATATTAAACACCAATCAAACAATCAAAGCACTGTGTAAGGCCGCCTATTCACTTGGGTATTGACAGGAAGGACTGAGATAGCAGGGTAGTTTTCACAAGGTTTCTTCTTTGTTTCACACCAAATGTTGACAATACAGAATTGTGATAGTGTGAGGTTTTGCGTACAATGTTAGGCCTCACTCAACAAACTAATAAGTGAATAACTAAACTTATAGATAAAGGTTTTAGCATTGGTAACAGTTTCAATAAACTGCATAAGGCCACTTGTCTACTTTAAGCTAACTAACCATACAGGTGTCTGGTGAGCTGCTAGTCCAATACTCTTAAGCCCCTGAGTAAAATCCTAGGCCCCAATCTATCAAACTAGACAATCAAAGAAGATACCACTGTTTTTATCAGATTTAATTATTTAATATTCTGTTGCCCTTTAGGGATATTCCGTGTTAGCGGACCGTGAGAATGAACTACTTCTCCTGAGAGATGGGGCAATCAAAAGCAAGAGGAAACCACGAAAAACCGCCAGAACTCAAAGAGAGGCTCTGAGACAGTATATGAAACTTTACCATAACAAACCAAAAATAGCTGTAAGTAATCCTGTATTGATATTTGATAACCACATTGTCACAGCAATCAAAGTTAATGTTGTTATAAAATGCTAAGACTGGGTGGAAAAGGACAACATCCACTCTAATATCAATTTGTAACATGTACAAGTTAGTCAAGCTATCAGAAGAATTGTGAATTTTGTGAACAAGTTATGAAATCTGAGTATTACTCACCTACATGAAGCAATAAATAATGTTCAATTGAATTCATTTCCATCTATTATTGGTGACCTTCCCAACTTTTTTTAAAAATAACATAAATAACGTTGGAAATAACCAGGCTAGTTTTCAATATTAACAGTATGCTGGTCAACTCAAATTTTGATCAACTTCATATTGTTAGCCTGCCAAATTTTATATAGAGACTTGAATTTTTAACTTTCAAATTTAGTCTTGATTTGAAATATATAAGTGGTATTCTTGTGAGATATTTCTCTATATTCGTTGGTTTTCTGGTGTCATGTAAGTTATAACACTTATTTAAGTGGGGTACAACTTGGTATTTTGTTGAGCAAGTATATATTTTTACGAGCTTGAAGTATGAGTGAAAATATGTGCCTTGGCAAAAAATAAGAGGCCATATCCCACTTAATTCCAGTTTTATGGAAGAGTTTAATAATATAAAATTGAAATAATCTGCTTTGTTACATTACAGTCCATATTTCTGCTGAGATATCAGAACAAAGCAATGCCTCCTGACCAATCAAATGTCTAGAGCTTTACCTGAATGGTGATAATTAAGGATATTATGTCATCTCAAATATTCAGGGTGGTGTTATTATATAATAAATAAATAATGTAATAATAACTTTATTTCATGTGGAAAATTTTAGTCAAATTTAAAATTCATTCTTCCCTCTAGCCCTTAATTATTACTATACATAAAATTCATAAAACATATCAATAACAGTTAATATTATAATATGAAAACAAAAAATACAAAATGAAATCCTCAAAGTAATTGTGATAATAAATATCAAAATGATCCAAGTATTTGTAGATTAGATATGGAGATGATCAATTGTACTTATTAACAATAATTTTTGAGTGGCAAGTTGTTGTTATCAAAATAAGCTATCTATTATTGTGATTAAAAAGGTAACATACATAAAGATTTGTAAAAACTTGTTATGATGAGTTGTTGTTGTTAGAGCTTAATGGTAGCTTGTTCTAGTATCCTCCTCATACATGTTTTTTTCATTATTTTTCATGTTTGAGATATGTTAGGGTACCAATTACTCTTGACCGTTTTGTTTTAGCTTCCTGTTGATAGGCCTTTCCTGGAAGAAGGGCCCATTCCACCTCAAACTGATGGTATGTACAATCAGATAAATCACTGAGCAACTCATATAATCTTTTTGTCTGTGACCGATAAAAATATAATTGACCATTTTTTTTTCTTCTTCTTTTTGCTGAGACTTACTTATCCAAGAAAGACAGCTAAGATTTTCTCATTAGTGTTTTTAATGAGCTTTGGGACTTGACTTTATGAAAAGCACCTTGAGGCTGATAGCATTCAGACTTTTGCTGCTTAAGGCTCCTTCTCACGGTACGATTTGTAGTTACAACTCCTGGGAATTCCCCTTATTTGCGGCTTTCTGATTGGTTGAAAATAGAGTCAACCAATCAAAACTCTTCAAATAAGGGGAATCCCCTGAAATCGTTACTACAAATGGCACTGTGAGAATGAGCCTTATGGTTTAAGTTTACCACAGAGCCCCAAATACATGAGGGTCTCACCTCTCTAACACAATGCGACTCGGTCTATCGCTGACATGTTTTAACGAACTTCATCTTTTGTTTCCCCCTGATTAAATAAAGCAGTGGACACAGTTAACTTTCTGACGTGACATAAGTGAAATGCTGCTGAGTACAATATTAATACTAAAGATGATGTTCCTTAGTATTGAATTAATTTTTTTTCAACGTTTAAAGATAATTATTCTGGCTTAGGACGTGATGTCATCAGTCTTGAGCTAAAGATCATTTGATTAAAACACTCCACATTTTATAGTTGTACTAGTGTTATTATTTATTGTTGCACTACGTAGCCTTGATGTTAAATGTCATAAAGCACTGTGTAAAACACCGATCTCCAATCAGTCATAAATACAGGTGTTTTTTGGTTTCAGGAGAAGAGCCCTGGTTACCTGAAAAAGAACCCATAGGATTTTTTCAAGCTTCAACAGAACAGAAAACTACAGACAAAGAGGGAGAATCCATTCCTGTTGTCAGGGGAGGATTTATTCCCAATTCAATATTATTACGTTTATTATGGCCTAACCCCCCTCCAGTCAAGCCACCACATAGAGCATACCAATTACCTACCCTTACTTCTAAACAATTGGAAGAACTCGATGGTGGTGAAAAGGTGACCAATTTTCAAAAATTTGTTGGGAAAATTAATATAACACATTATCTTAAGCTACTCAGTTTGTCTCAATCTTAAATCAAATTGAATAAAAATATTCGAAAAGATGAATCAAATTGTTGTTGAAGTGTTATACAAAGGGTTAATATGTCCAAGTAAATTAAGGCAAATCATGTTTTTTTTAAATTATGAGTAAAATGTTCAGAAAAGGTTATGTCTTGAAGTACACTAGTGACTGTTTTCTGTTTATTAACTTCCCAGTATGTAACACTGTGCTCAAATGTTATAGTTGGGAATATCTAGAGTTTTTTTAGTATAGCCCAAAAACCTGAAATTTAAGTTTCTTACATGTATTTTTAGTTGAATTTCGACAACTCAATAAATTTAGTTTTTTAGTAAATTTGTGCTTTAATGTCTTTGTATTCAGAGTTTGGAAGCTGATACGTCTCAGGATGATCTGTCAATCAGGAGAAGAAATAAGGCAGACTTTTCAGACACGAGTGACAGGGTGTTACATTTAGACCTATCAGATGATGAGGAAATCAAAGAGACTCCGCCCACTAATCTTCTGTCTAAGTTTGAAGAAATCATCCAGAAAGCTCCGACACCGAAGGTAACTTGGCTTTTCTCTGTGGGTATCTGCCTCTCTTAGCAGCTGCTATTTATTTATCTTCTTTATTATATTAGTTTTTAGTTAGTGAAGTTAATTACTCCTCTTTCAGACAATCCGATCACCTGTATTTTATTTTCAGATAATAAATATTAATGTTGGATTGTTTTCTAGAAAATTACACAACAAATCACATACTGAAAGTCCTTTACGTTAGATGCTATGGGAACAACTGCAGTCTAACACATATTTATAATGAATAAATAAAAACATAATTGTTGCATGGAAATGAGTCTGAAGTATCAACCTTGTAAAAGATATGGCTGAAATATCATGTTGAACAATCAATCTGCTTTTAAAGAGAAATGTAAAATTTCTATATACTTGAAAAATAGTTGCCTCTTTTATAACTAAACATACTCATGCGGAGCGTTTTAACAAAGAACAGTATGTCTTAAGTGTAGTCATATTTTAGTCGTTTTGCAAGCGTCCTGTTATTTAATCTATATATAAATAAAATATATGTATATATACTACCTTACTAAATAAAATTCCTTAATGTTTACGTTTTGAATAGGCTGATTCAGATGAAGAAGCAGAGGTAGTGACAGCTCCCCGTGACCAGACTCCACAACAGAGAGAGGCATCCCTGACACCACAAACACCCCAGACACCTCCAGCTAAAACCCCACCTGCAAAAACCCCACCCACTATGATGGTTGTCAAGAAGCCGACAGCCCCGAGAAGAGAACCAAGACCCAAAAACCCGATTGTTAAAATGGTATCAGCAGCTCCTCCGAAGCCCCCTAGTCCTGTCCCTTCTGTGCCTGAACGTGATCCCACACCCCCACCACGCCCACCTACCCCTCTACCAGGATTTATCACACAATTTTATGGGCAGGAGTGGTTTGAAAAATACTTCCCAAAGTGTGGCCCAGAGGTGAGAAGAGAACTTAGTGATGGGATTACTACTTACCCCTTTGTTCTGGTGTATATTACTGTTGGAATACACCATGTTATAAAATTTATAACTTTGATCTGGAATAATCCTTATTTAACAATTTAATCAAAAGATTTAATTATATGATGAATTTTTTTTTCTGGATTATGCATAAATTATACAGTATTTTAAGCAATATTTTCATTTTAAAGTTATCACTCAAATCCTCATTTTAAGAAAACAATGAAAAAGTGAAAAGAAAAACTGTTTGTAAGGGTACAATTATTGTTTACAACAGCAATGAACTTTCTTCTTTGATGACTTGTTTAGAATCATAATGTCTGCAACTGTTGCTAAGATGTTTATTCATTTAATTTGTACAGACTTTTCCCAAACCATGGACAGTTGATGCCTTTGTTTCAAATCTTGGCAGATTATTGAAAATTGCCAGTTACAAGCATAAAGTTGACATTTCTGCAGCAATCATGCAACTGAACAACATGGAAGGTTTTGACAATCCCTCATCAGTCTGCAAATCATATTTGGCTGTTTTCCGTCAGCCCACACCTCCGACAGCTATTGTAGAAGAGGAGAAATCCTTTATTGTGACTTCACTGAAGGCATTTCAGACACTGTCTCATTCTGATGTTGATGTTCTCACTGAAATCATGGTACAGTTTATAGATGGGGACAAAGAAGTTAGGTCAGTGTAACAATAATACCAGACTCCTTGATGTCAGATTCTTATGACCCACAATAAATCAGCATTTTGATAATGTTTTTAATAAAGTCACCAAGAGATAATGATCTTCATAAGTTTATGGTCTGAGGCCGTGGCTAAGTGGTAGCGTGTGCACTCGCTAACCCTGTTTCGATGTATCGTTTAGTGGATCGAGTCCGCCTGTCGAACATCAGGTATATCAGCGAGTCACACATTGTGGCTCTGGCAATCGCAGCGGAGGTTTTCAAGGTTTCCTCATGGCTTTCCACTGTGACAAGGCAAGGTTCAGTGTGGAGTGGACAATCTGTCATCATATAAGTAAAATACCCTTGAGAACGACGATAACCCTCATCAAGTGAGAGGTTGTGGGAATTATCACTAACATAAATGTTTAGAAGCATGCATTAATAAAAAAAACTATCTACTGAGATAAAATTTGAATGTAAATTGGTTGTATAAATACATAAACCTAATCATATTCTTTGGTTTCTTATACAGTTTGTATTTGAAATATTTATGAAAGACAATACTCTTGCATGATTCATAGCCTGCTACACTAGGACCAGTATGGTATGCATTTTAATGCCACCTTCTTTCTGTAATTTTTTTTTTTTTTTCTTTAATTTCTAAAGCTATTTTAATGAATTTTATTTAACAGAGCGACAGCCCTGGGTGTTTTATCGCGGATGGGTGTACAAGATCCCCATGGTTACCTGGCACAGGAGTTAGACTCCTGGGATACATGGAACCTAGAGGACAATAGCAGGAGAGGCCAGATGATTACTCAGATGTGTCGCTCGTGGCTCGACCGGTAACTCACTTTGACACATTAACAGCCTTTTAGTTTTAAAACTTGAGAATTTCATGAAATGAAAGCACCTGAATGCATCTGTAACTCAATTTCGTCATTGAATTTCTTTTCATAATGTTAGAAATAAATTAAGAGCTCCTGGTTGAATCTGTGACTCACTTCCTCTGTTTACCTACATTAAAAAGTACTGTTAGGCTTAATTAAGAGCTTTTGGGTGAGTTGTTCACTTACTTTTCCTATTAGCTATTAGTTTATAAATCTAGGGGCCCTCTGGCTAAGGGCAATTTGTGTGAAGAGTAGCAATGGGGTCTATACTTTATAGCATTGGAGAAAAGTTTACTTTCTGGCATTATGGAAACGGTTAATATCTTGGTTGTGCTAGTGTCAATTATTGTTGGAATACACCACTGTCACATAAGGGAAATAACCTTAAACATGGCATTAAACAGCAATCAATCAATCAATTAAATCCATGGCTCACATATTTAAAATAGTTATTTATGTTATTTTTTATATTATATAGATATACATGTAACTGGTGTGGTGTAATTCATCCTGTTTCTGTTTTTAGGTGGATGACGTCATTCAAGATCCATTTGGAAGACACCATTAGTAAACTGAAAAAAGGGCAGAATGTTCACGGGAAGCTTGGAAATAGTAGATCACCTAGTTTACAGAAAAGCAGCCTTAGAAAACGTTCACAGGTGTGTAAAATTAATTTTGACAAAACACCTTCATTGCACAAGCCATTGAATGACAATTATTATTTCCGTCAGGCTATAGACAAATAGCCATTGAAAGCAATTTCACAAGTCATTTATTATTTCAGTCAGGTTATAGGAAAGTAGTTTCAGGTGTGTAAAAATAATTCTGTAAAATCTTATTATTTTGGTCTGACTGGAGGAAATTAGCCTTTGAAAACATTCACAGGTGTGTTGAAATAATTCTTTCATTACACCTTTAAAGATGTATTATTTCAGTCAGATTACAGAAAAGTAACATAAGAAATCTGTCTATGACCAGGACTTTCGCTGAACCCTTTCAATATACTGCCCTGGCCCCAAGGATTTGAGTCGACCTTTCAACCCAAACTATTGTAGTTATCCACCAAATTCTGGCAGTACAAAGTCCTCATATAACCGAAAAATCCTTTATATATCTTTTAAAACTAATTAAATGAATGAATAGATATTTTAAAGGCTGTGTCAAAATTATAATGACATGACAACTGTGACAACTGTACTGCCTTTGCGTACAACGTTAAACCGCAATCAAACAAACACACAAACAAACTGCCTTTGATTTGTCATTTGAGTTTTCACTTTGATTAGGTCTAGGGACAGTGTTTGAAAAGTTGCAATACTGTCTTTACATAGTCCTGGACTCTTGGGGGCAGATTACCTTTCCAACTGCATATGGGGTTGTGCTAGAGTCAATTATTGTTGGAATACACCACCATCATATAAGTGAAATACTCTTAATGGTGTAAAACATCAATCAATCAATCTATAGAAGACAATCCTTTAAAATAAACAACGTATATCACATTAGATTTGTCCATAAAATATCTACTGTGGCAGCTACTTATAGGCCCTGATATTTGATTCAGAGAGGCAGATAAAACTTTTGTCAGTAAGGAAAAGTGACCATTTCTCACAAAACAGAACTGTTTTATCTTTAATGCAATAAGAATTTCCCAAAAGTGAAATGTCTGTGATAAGTCAAAATAGAAGACTAAGGTGATTTACAGAACTCAACCATAATGGAATCCACATTCATTTAACACTGCAGCTAACATGACATATTAAAATATAAAACAAATTGATGCCAGTCAAAAGATTAGAATAAGGGAAAATAAAAAAATTAGGGAGTAGAGAATAAAAGAGTAATCAATCAAGTATAATCTATTTAGAAAAAGTTATTCTAGAAAAGGTTTAAGGGGAGATAAATCACGCTGTTGTAAAATAATCTCCCTTGTTTTTTCTTTTCCAGGGTGGAGGCAGTCCCTTGAGTGATGGCTCAGATACAATAACCACTTTACCTGAGGGCACAGATTACCAGCCAGCCAATCAGAACAAACATGTCTCACATAAAGCAATCACATGTGAGCAACAGGTTTTACTTATTTTGAGCAAGTTATATGGATACAAAACTATGTCATACTTTTTATAGATTTATATAAGCTTTTAGGATCAGAATAACGTTATAAATAATCTTTTGGTTACTAAAGTTCTCACATACAGTGTGCAATTTTTTTTTTTCTTATTTTTCCTGTTTCTAAGATAATTTTTCAAAACCCTGATATTTGTGTAAGAATGTTTTGGGAGTGTTTATTTTGATAACTGGTAAATTCCACTAGTTGGTGATGGGGAGGGAGCTTCCTGTTGCATTGGTGCTATGAGAGCTCAGGGGGCAACATGGAGCTGATTCGTTTATGATGTCTGTTTTGCACCCTGTGATTGTCCTGGCTTGTCTCTGTTTGTTGCCAGTGGCATTGAGTGTGATTTCTATACCCCATTGGCTGGCACACCCTCGTAAAATCACTCCTGATGATGGTTTGATCAATAAACTGAAGCGTTGAGTCAGAATGAATTCATTATCTTTCTTCGGAGTTGTTACTATACTTTAATACTTAACAATAGAGTAGACTTTTGTAGTATCAGTGTGAAAATTTTCTTTTTCAGATTTAAATGGCTTTTCCTTTTCATCAATTTTTGTGATAGACTTCTAGCAGTATACAGGGGTGGAAATGTTACAAATATTTTGTCAGACATTTTTCCAATTTTGTCCTGCAGGTCACTGAACACCGTGTTAAATTCCTTGAACTTTACAGGACAATCTAAATTTTTACCGGAAATGTCCTGCAAATGTATGCATATATCCACCCCTGGTATATACAATTTAAAAAAATTATTTAATTTTTTTGCAGTGACAATGGATAGTGTGACAGATTCTTCGATTCTGGAAAATGCCACCTATATTGAGGCTATTAATTACTTCTGTGAGATAACACTAGACAAGGAGTTGGAGAAGATGAGGAGGGGACCCATACCCCCCATCAGTGAAGACAACTCTACACAGACCAAAAACACGGTCCTTGTTCTACCCAAGATTAAACAGTAAGATTTGTACAATGCATAGTTATTGTTTTGTGAATTCATTTGGTTATTTGTTGGTTACATGGGTAGAGATATGAGATTGGCAGAAGTAAATCATGTGCTATGCATGTACACCCAGCTCTCTGGCAACTGTTTCAAACTAAATTATATCAACTTGTTCACTAAGCAATGGAGGATGATTGGAATACTTGACAATGATAGCCAATAAGTCGCATTGGTAGAGTGTTGTCTTTATCACTAGTTTAGACCGATCAGTGGGGTATGGTACTGTTATATAAGGAAGCTATTGCTTTTGTTGGCGTTAAATGCTTTTAAGTTGATCAGACATAATTGATGGATCCTAAGTTGAATTGGACTTGACTTTAATCCAAAGTGTTCAATGTTTCTTGTTGCTACAACTACAAACATTCAGTTTCATATTGGAGGTTTGATCGACTGCCAGGTTACAAGAATATACCACTGTCATCAGAGTTAAATAACCTGGGATATGCCTCAATTTGCTAAAATACAGTAAATGGTCTTTTTTTTATGACACCAAAATAATAACTAATACTTTTTATTAAAAAAAAACATTGAAATTTAATAATTGAATAAATAAAAATTGAATCAGTCTTATTTGTTGAATCAGTTTCCAACACAAATGTTTTTAATGTGACCGAACATGTAGCTTTTTATTAAAGCTCTGATTCTTTATCTTGTTTTCCAGTCGCCCTGCCTTGGTTCGTCTTGGAGAATCACACACAAGCTTTTGTCGCCCTAAAAGAGAACCACAATATTCTGGTGAGTGAAAAAAAAATATACTGAAAGTTTGTTAACTATTTCTATTATTCCATGTTATATTTATTTCTGTGTAGCACACCCCTTGGGCCCTTGGCCGTGGCTTCGTGGATAGCTAGTGCGCTTACTAATCCTGCTACGATGTATCATTCACAGGATCAAGACAGTCTGTCAACTGTCAAGAATATGAGTGAATCACATGATGGGACTCTGTGTCATGGGCAAATACAGGTTTCTTCCTGGTTTAATATCATAATTAGGCAAAGAACTGCAGGAAATAGACAATCAGTCATCTTATAAGTGAAATATCCTTGAGTATGAAGTCAAACCCCAATCAAACAACAAACAGTGATTAACACACCCCTGTTTACCCAAATGAGTATCATGATTTGTAATATAAAAAAGCTAAAATTCCACAAGTATCAAGATTTATGATTTTTACATTATTGCCCTTGACTTTAAAACCTTGTGGACACTGTCCAGAGCATACTTCCTTATGGAATTGAATGAAACTTGTTGGACACTTGTTGGCCTGGGGCTGTCAGAGGTGCAGCAGGAAGCAGATCTGTTTTGTGATATATTTGTATTGCATTTTCTGATCATGTCTTTAGTTGCTAGTGTCATAGTTGGTGGTTTCCTTCACACGCTCTTAGCAGTGAAGTAACATTAAGTCTGGCATTATAATCTGTTGCCCCTAACAACTCTTACAAACATATTTTTTTATTTGTTTTCTGTGTTTGGATTTCAGATTTCCACCCTGCCTTGTTGAATCCTGGTCATGGGCAGATAACTGCGTTTCCACCTAATATAAACCTTCCTCTGAAGACTCTGTACCTGAATCCATTCCCCAGCGCGCTGGATGAGTACGATATGAGATTCCAAGAACCAGTCCTCATCACCTTGAAATCATCACAGAAATACTTTATACCTGACCAATCTTACTGTACATTAACATTACCGCCGGTCAGTTAAACTAACTGATCATACAATATCTTCATGACTGTAACTTGGATTCCACTAAACTGGTTTATACTGAACTTGAACTTTCTTAATACATTTTGATAATTTACCCCTCTTTGAACTTTGACCTAGAGTATTCCCGTCGTCTTACTCTCTTTATTTAATGATTAATTGCCGAAAAATGAAGCGAAGAAACATCATGAATTTCTATTCAGTAAAATTGTATTCTGTATCATTCCTCACACCAAATGTTATGTAATTGTATATTCCCCTCGAGAAATCATTGTAATTTTGGCAAAATTATCCTTATCTTATTGTTATCTATATATAGTAACCAGTCAATATAATTTGGACCATTTTATCATTCCTTAATTAAGAATAATTTCCCAGAGAGTGATGATCAATATTTTATGCATTTGTTCATTACAATGTGAGCTGTAAACAAATTGGCATAGTTAACATGTGGTTTTTATACATGGATATTTTATTATACTATTTATTACACTAAAATTGTGTGTGTTTTTAAAAATATCATATAAGCTTATTTATTTTTTATTATTTATATATGAAAACTGTTAATGCTGTTATATTTTGTGATGTGGTACCAGCTGCTGATATTTATTATATATTGTAAAGAAATATTGACAATACAAAGACTTGCCATCACTATGAATCAGTGTTTTGTGTCGTTTTATTATGGGTGTCTCGTTTCTCTAATGGTGTGGTATTTTTGTATTGCACACAGAAGTGGCCCACGGCCATGGCTTAGTGGTGAGTGCGCTTCCTAAAATGAAACTGCTTCGATTTACCATTCACCTGATGGCCCTATCGACCATCAAGTAAATGAGCACGCCACATGTTGTGGCTCCGGAAATCGCAGGGAGTGGTTTTTATGAGGTTTCCTCTCTGTTTTCCACTGTAATAAGGCTGTGTACAGTGTGAAGTGGACAATCCGTCATAATATAAGTGAAATACCCTTGATTACGGCGTTAAAACACCAATCAATCAATCATGCACACTGAAGTATGGTTAGATACAAACATGCATACAATAAATGCAGAGTATCTGTGTAATGTGACCTGACTATTAATGAGTATATAACTATAGCAATCCTGCTGTCTTTCGTTGCACTGGGGCAACTTTTATTTTCCAACATAGCAAGGAATTTATATTTTATCATTGTGTCAATATTTGCTTTCTATGCTTGGATTATACCAGCTAAATATAAGTGAACAACAATCATTTAATCACCACATGTGTAGGTGAGCCATAACAAATAGTGATTAGTATCCATTGAAAAGATGTCATTTTGCAGATACAAAGAAACACTTCACTCCTTTTCTTTTTAATATGAATGTAAAGCTGATCCCTATGTATACGTTCGAGACACGTGATAAATAGATAATTATATCCTAAGTCTAGAGTAATAAAGCATGTGGTTGGTGGGAGCTTCCTGTGCTATCTGAGCTAAAGAAGAACAGGAAGCTGATATGTTTGTGAAGTCTTTTATTGTACTGTGAATGTCCTGTGATGTTTTTGATTGTTGTTGGTGGTGTCAGGGTGATTTCCTTCACTCCTTGGGCTGGCACACCGTCATGTGAGTGAAATAACCTTAAGTACGGCGATACCCCCAATCAATCAAATAGAGTAATAAATATGTAAGTGTCTTTTGTGGCTTAATTATTTAGGTTACGGTGTTCAAACAGCAGATTATATTTCATTTGAATTAACTTTGATATATAAGACTCGTAGGGCATTATGGTGATACTGTCATATATTTCAGTTCATTTTTATTAAGCACATTATCGACAGTCCTGTAACAAATACAAACATATGTGCATATAAATTGTGGTGGAGATAAATCCATGTGTCTAGATAAGGCTACATGATATGATAGATGATCAGAGATACAGAACTCTGCATCTTATACTTGTGATGCTTATTATATCTTGAAAAAATAATTATTAAAAAAAAAAAACAAAAAAAAAGGCATCCTATCGCTTTATAATTTAATATTTGACAAATATTTGAACATCCCAAAAAGAATAAGGGCCCTATTCTAAGGTACATATATGTTGAACAGTACTAGGATGATACAACTAAATTGTTCTACAGTGCATAAACATACACGTAGGCTAGTCCTGATATAACTGAGAATTCATATACGCATATAGCCTCGTTAGACCTTCATTGTGCCCCATTCCTATAAAGCATGTTTTTTTTTTTCTATCTAAACTTAATAATAAAGACACAGCTGGCAAAAAGGTTGTAAAAGGTTTTTGGTGCTGAACTTTCCAACAATAATAATATACAAGTCCACTGCCCTAAGACCCTTTTAAATACTTATTTACTTTTATATTATTTTCTTTTGATATAGACTTAAATGACGACGTCTTACCTTCCCCATTTCCTTGTGGCCATGTTATATATGTCAGGTATCTATACCTGAAACATGACATGTAACAAGGCAAGACGTCATTTAAGGCTGCCGCTATGATATATGTGATAAAGGCCTATCTTTAAGTTTTTCTTTTAAATTGAATACTGCTTTTTACTTCTATTTAGCATGCTGTTGAAATGAAAAGCTTTACACCACCGTCCTATTCTAGTAGTAATCTAGTCCCTAGGTCAAGGATTCATGAATCCGTTAGACTTACATTTTACTGTTCTGACACTTATACCGTACCGGTATCGTATATAAGGTACGCATTCGCATGTATTACGTATGATATTATACCTGGAAGTATATTGTAATTCATCCAAGGTTATACCATTCAGTAAATCAATCAACCAATCAACCAACCAAAAGTTTTTAATTTAGTTTTAATTTGATTTTATTATTGATTTGTTTATTGGTAGGGCCTATGTATGTTGGTAAACAAAAAATACACTCAGTCGAAGGCCTATCCAGGGATTATCCAAGGCCTATCGTTATCAATAGTAAGTAACTGAAATACCCATATGTTTGTTGTTTTTGTCTTTTTGTTATAAAATTGTCCTTGAATTTTTACTGATTTAACAAATGAAATAAAAGAAAAACATTGGAATCAGCAAGTTTGACAGAATAAGTAACCTTTGATAACCTTTCTATGATGTGATGTCTACCAATCGAATATCGACAAATCGACTGTATACAGTCACGTGGATGACGTCACTGCGGTTTTGTGGATGTGGAGCAACAAACATTTCGTTAATTTGCAGTCGTAAACAAGAAGGAAGAAGTGCTTGCACAAGTGTGCACATAATTATTTTTATCAAGATTTGTTACTAACGACAAGATAAGGCAGTAATTGTGGTGTTACCATCTATACTTCGTTTCCGAACTTTACCATTTTCCAGTCGACGAATGTCAACGGAGTGACATTTATAACTGTACTGCAACAACAACAACGTACATCCGTGTTGCAAAAGGGAACCGAAGTGGACTATTACGGCCAATGACCGTTGGATTTGACATTTTCTCCCTTATATAGGGTGCTGTTGTTTCTTTGCGGTTTGTTACCGTTATTTGGTCTGAAAAATTAGTTCACTTATTGTTTTGACCTGGATCTTTGGACTTGCATCATCAGACAGTAAAAAGGTTGACCTATTTAAGTTTGTCAGACGTGTATCATTGTACTTGCTCTTCGTTGTACACGACTTGAACACTTGTTACCCTGAGATATTGCTGTGTTACATATAAGTGTCAGATTGCCGAACACTATGGACTTTTCACCCAGTAATCCAGTGACATTGGTTGTGAAAGCACCAAATCAACAAATAGCTGACCAAACAATTGAATGTGCTTTAGGATGGACTGTAAAAAAATTGAAGGAACATTTGTCCTCTGTTTATCCAAGTAAACCTGTAAGTAATAGCTATACGGCTGAAACAAAGCTGCATAGCTGTCACACAAAACATTTTTCATTCTAACACACGAGTTTTGTGTTATACATGTACACAAATACCTTACAAGATATATACGATAGCAGACTTTGTATAAGTAAAATTGTAAGCTATTTTGTTTTATTTTCACTGCAGAATTAATACTATAAATGTGCACATATTTCCAGCTTAGCACATGTTAAACACCTATCTATCAATGACATATTTTTTGTTTTTATTTTGTAGAGGGAAAAGGAGCAGAAACTGATATATTCTGGAAAATTACTTCAGGATCATTTGATGTTAAGAGATGTGTTGCGACAGGTTAGTACCAAAATTAATTGAATATAACCATCTAAATAATCCTGTAAGCTAACCTGTAGCAGGTACATTGTATATAATGAATTAGTCAAATGGTCAAAGAGAAGATTCCTCCTCACCATTGCCTCAAATGTTATAGCACTTACTAGTCAAATTGCCCAAATTAAAAGGTTTTAGCAAATTATTGAGTGACAGATGTCCTGTAATGAGGACATGATGTTATTCATAGATTGGAACTTACTCGTGGACTGGAACAATGACTGCTTACTCCTAGATTAAATTAATTATTTTAATATAATCCTTGTTAATATAAAAATGTTTAGAAAACAATAATAATGTGATACTCGGTATAGAAAACAACCATTTGGAAGCTGGAGAATTTTTCTTGAAACCCCTCTGAAAACAACTAGAGGTTGTTAGATTGGATTTTAATCAAATAGATGAGGTGGTCTAATCCATGGGCTATCTAGACAATGTCTATAATATTTAAAAAAAAAAATAATAATTTCAAAGTTAAAAGTGGTACATATACATGTAGGACTATCCGCAAAGGCAACAACAACAACACCAAAAAAACAACATTTTTTCTGTTTAACATCCATTCTGCATGTCGTCCTGTCTCACATAGCGTTATCCTAAACAAGCCTGGAATTTTCTTAAATTTCCCACGAATGAGTCAAGTTGCTTTACAATTTCCCGCTGGTGTACTGAACACACATTAGCCTAGCATAAAGAGTCAAGCGTACGCATTTGTAACGTAGTTCATTCATATGCTAGATATGGATTGAAACACACAGAGGATATTTGCAATTATACAAGTTTAAACCAATCTAATGAAGCAAAAACAGTCTCTCTGAGGTCCGTGCTTGGCAATTTGAACCAATGAAATCTTTTTTAGTTATTCTATGAGGTGCTTAAAATCAAGAAACGAAAAACTGGCTAAAATTGACAAATCAGATTTTACCAGATTGACCATATAATGTTAGTATGGGCCAACAGCTGCAATTCCCAGACAAAAAATAAAAAAATTGCCATAAAATTGATAAAGTAATAGATTTCCCTCTTAATCCCATAGGGCAAATTTTTTTATTGAGTAGACAAATTATTTTTCAAAATTTCTAAAATTAGACCTGGATTTTCACTTTCACTATGGCTGAATGGTTACATAATTTGACAGGCGTGGCTGTATGTATTGACAACTTTCACTGGTTTAAGAATTTCATTCCACATCATTCGGTAAAAAAAAATCCCAACAATTCTGTTACAGTAGTTTTATTGACAAACAGGTGGATTTTGTCATGTTATTGTCTTTGGGTGATTTTCTTAAAAACAAACCCACATTATTTTTAAGATTCTTTTCCTGAAATGACAATAAGATCAATAGATAATAAAACCCAGTTCTGAATGTGACGTGTCAACTGTGTGTGCATTTTAAATTCTTCTCTGTATCGCATTGATAGACTTTAATTGTACTGTTTCAATGATGTGAAAATGTCCAGCTGTTGAAGTATGTATGTTTATGTACAGAAGGAATGGCCCTAAGTGTTTATATTAAACATCTGTACAAATTTCCACTTACACGGAAAATGGTTACAGCTGTAATGAGTACTAAATTATCAGTCCAGTGTATTAAGCTTAAGATTATTCACTGATAATGATATTGTGACTGGCAGGTGTATGTTCTTAAGTATACAACTTCATATTAAATTGTCATTTAATATGGAGAAGTAAACCTATTTTTCTTTTCTTCCATAGATTTTCAAGTTGATGTTGTAAGTGTTTTAACTCTTATTGGTTTTCTTTCAGTATGGAGAAGAAACTCAACATACACTTCATTTAGTCTGTTCTTCATCAAACGACCGCCCAAAAATGAACACAGAAAGACAAAATCTGGTAAGTTCAATTTTTTTAATGATTATCATGATTGCACCAAAAGTCTCCACTAAGAGGAACTCTCTATTGCTTGAGTTTAAAAGTTAAGAAAAATTCAGACTATGTTTCCAGACATTGTACTTAAGACGCTTTGTTTGGAGCGTAGGAATGGTGTCGTTATGCAGCACTGGAGGAAAAATAGTCCACAAAACATAGTAAAACACGTCAAATTTCCTATTGTCAATTACTGTAGGAATGCATAGCTGACATACATATGAAATACCCTAAACTATGGCATTAAATACCAATCAAATTAGGACATTTTAGTGATGTGCCCATTCTTACACACATCTTATTTTTTGACAGCTGTTGCAATACCGTTAATCACCTTTAATTACGACCGAGAGTATTTCACGTAATATTCGACCGAATCCAGTTGGGGGCATATATCAAACGCAATGGCTATTAACCTCCTAATGATTCGCTAATCACTCCCACTCACATACAACAACTCTCGGTAATCGCTCAGCATGACTTTGTCTCATCTGACCTGGGTATTGTACAAGCTCAATCTCTACAGCGAAAAACACAATCAAACTAGCCAAAGAAATAAAAAGAAATGCGCTTACCATTCAATTTTGGTTTTTGTTTTACGGTAGGGGCCTCTAGGCTTAACACTGGGAAATTAAGGCGATGTAATTTCAATCAAAACTTTCTTTGCTTTCATATTGGCCTTAAGTCACAAAAAGTGGCATAAATTTTTTTAAAAACTTTAGAGACGTGATTTACAATGCACTTTAAACTGATCAATCCGATCAAAACAGTTTGTTAATATTTAGGCTGACTGTTGATATATTTCTGCTCTTAATCTTGGCCATATTCTTGCGGCATGCACATGGTTATAAAGTGTGCTGTTATTGATTGAGAATTTGGGTTAGTCCATTGTGTAGAGTCGGTGGAATAGGCCGAATTGAGCCTTTAAATATGTCTTGTTCTTTACAAGCTGGTTCATTAAATATTTGTTCACCATTCAGGGCCCAAAATACCGCTGGCCAACTCGTCGCAGCACTTGCGAGGGGACTTTTCAAAGCCAGGCCAAACTGGCGATTGAATTATTATGATCACTGGCCAAAAAGTGTAACCCATGGAAAATGAAGCAAAATAAAGTGGTTGTGGGCTTAAATATGCGAGAGATAATACAGAAAATTGCAATAATACCAACCCCCCAAAAATTGATGTGGTGTGCACGCCTCGTGTATCTGTTGATTTGGGAACTATTGTTTATGTGTGTGAAATAAAATCCTCTAGTTGAACATTAAACATCAACAAAAAGTAATAAAATGCAATTCATTCCTTCAGTGTTGTTAACATATCAGAATGACTACTACAATAGCTAACATGAGAACGGCTGGCTAGGCATGTCTGAAATTGGCTACCGGTACATGTATGTTGCCGATAAACCACAGATATTGACTACATCATACATATTTTTATACAGTAATATGAGTTGAAACAAGGGTCAAGCCTGTACAGTCTTATGTTGGAAGCATTTACATTTCTGTTTCGATCATAGGATGACTTACAAAAGGAAATGTGAACAATATTCTTTCCATGTGTAATTTGTATAAGTGAAATTTGATTGGAAATACCAGTCTGTGTACAATTAGCCTATAGCTATAAAGGCCTACATACTAATCCGTTTCCAAAAATGTGAATAAACAAATACAAAGAAACCATGATTCACGTTTCAGTATTCAAATATTGTGTTTTAACCTTTCAATGTCCGCTTATTCTTTGGATCCTTAGATGTAAATATACAGTCAATAAGAAAATACGTAAATGAATGTCAGGGCGCATACACAGGACAGTTTTTGAGCAAAATAATTTTTTAATAAACAAGGACACTCTATTTTTAGCTGTGTTTTTGTTGTTTAATTAAAAGTAAAGAGACAACCAGATTGTTTTCCCTAACTTGTACAGAAATGTCAATGTAAACAGTAAGATTACTCTGCATAGCAGGGAGGCTTTCTTTCTCATCTGCCGCATCTCGCCGGGACCGTGTGAACTGAGGAGGACTCACTGAATCCCTGTGGTGAGGGCTTCATTGTTCAGTTCAGAAAGTATCTCTTTTCCAAATTTCCTCACAGTACCCCACCTATTCAGCTCTGTGAGGTACAGTGTGTGATAATTTAAACAAAGTTACGCTTTGTTTGTCACTTCAAAGCAACTATTACTCAGAATGTCAAATAAAACGGTCAGCATCGATGCCTCGCCCATCAATATAAATTGTCATTGAAGTTCCATGATAGACAAGCTGTCATAAGCCAATCACTATAAATATGTGCGTAAAATTTACACCAAAACATTCTGCAGCAGCATTTTATAGCCCCCCGCCCCCTCCCTGTGAAAGGGC
>JARFOD010008999.1:0-11474 GCA_031763545.1 Mopalia muscosa | reverse complement strand
CCTAAACCCAATCCAAACAGGCTACGGGGCTCAGCAGTTTTACGACACAAAATTTGTAAATCGTCGTAAAAGGAAAGCAAGTAGTCAACAATGTGAAACCACTGTTGACTTTGACACTACATTTCTAGGAGCTAACACGAATATCGAGAGAAAGACAAAACGTAAACGAGTGCAAAACCCCCGGCAGCGAAAGGAAGCAAATGTACGAGAGAGGAAAAGAATGGTTAATTTAAACGATGCCTTCGATAATTTGAAAACCAAAGTGCCAACGTTTGCCTACGAGAATAGATTGTCAAGGATTGAAACGTTGAAACTCGCTATGTCCTATATTTCCTTTATGACACAGATTTTGAATGGAAAGAAAACAAATGAAATATCGCTCAGAGAAACTGGACATAACTCTGTAAGCCTTGCTGATCTAGGACAATTCAAGAGTGTACTGTTGCCTTCGTACGTTTCCGATGGAACGGAAAGTTCCGAGTCAAGTTCATCCTTCTCGTGAAATTGATCAGAACTATGTTTACTCACTATTCACCATGACAATTCAAGTGCTAATAATCTGTATTGGGATTACAACTTTCTAACGCTATGCTTTCATGAACATGTGACATTTATGGTTGTTTGTCATATCATGTTATATTTCTTATGTATAATTTGTCAATTTAAATCATATGACTGTTTTCAATGATGAGATTCCATCTGTAATAGCCAAAGATATATTCTTTATTTTGTAAATAAATATGTTACAATTCGTCCAACTACTGGCTTATCTTGTTATCTTGCCTTCAATATTTTGAGTTCAGCTTTAGTAAAACTTAACATTTAAATTAATGTAAGATTATTCAGTGGTTTGCGTCAATGCAGATACAAGCAAGGTCTCGACCTTTCTGTCGATACGTTGCGATCGCCACAATTTCGAGCCGTTGGCATCAGATAGAAATTTCGAGGTTTCATTGTACATACTAGCCAAATCTGATCTGAGCCAGACCCTTCTTCAGAAAATTTGTGATCAACCACGAGATTGCATCTCTAAAGTTTAAATAGAAATAGCAGCCGATTTGCCAGGATTTCCGTTGAATGACTCACAAAAAGTTATAATCAAAAATATTTTAAACAATTCAGTCGCTCCGAATAATTACCTATACAATATATTGTGTTAATGTAGTTCAAGAAACGATATGCAGTGTTCCTATTAGATACATTTCGCCAGTTCAATACCTGCCCACATTCCTGTAACACTGTAATCAATGTAATGCTGGACCCCCTGGGTTAATTATGGGTGGAAACACAATTCGAATGCTATTATGTTTCCGAACATATTGATAATGTAGAGAAAGCTTATTTTGCTTGCCTTCACTGGGATGCTGGATATAGATCCGAACATTATCCATGTATTTCATGGCGAAGGACTTGAGAATTCATGTAAATTGCAAAAGTACAGCGAATATTTTTTGCTTTATTTCTCAGAATGCAATAATTAAAACACCAGTTAAGCTAGTAGAAAACCCCTGAAACGAAACTTTGTCGTTTTTTTTTTTCGTTTTTTTTTCTCCAAATGACACCAAGTGTAGCTTTTTGTTTTTCCAAACTGAAGGAATCCTATTCAAATGCAAAATGTATCTTTCGTGACACATTTTACCAATCTAGGTTGCACTTTAAAAAAGGAGGCTCCATTAGTTCATAATAGAATTAATGAGCAGTTGATTGTCACGCCAAATTTCACATTGTTCCTTCTATGGAAACGACATTATCTCAGAGACAAAATCAAGGTATGCGAAAATGACAAACGACAGCGATTTTACTGTATAGATTACCTATGAGTTCTGCGTCGATTTGTTGTCAGGTGAATTAATTCCAAAAACTGATTGGATTTTTAAATCATACCGTATTGATCTGTTGATGCTTATTCTGATGCTGTGTACGTTGAACTGTTTTTTATCACATGCCATTTAAGCGTTACTGTATTTTTGGGTTTGTCAAAAGGCATGGAGTTGTTTCGCATGGTTGAACACATGGCTAATCATTGATGGTTGGTCACGGCTGGGTGCTCTTTATTTGCTTGAAACAAGAGCAAAAGCCAGTGGAATTTGGTTTGATCTTTAAAATATTTCAACATGTCAGAATTATGACCATGTCTAAATTTTGCACCTAAAATGCCGTAGGACAAAAAAATAACGTACGACAAAATTTCGCCATGTTTACCTTTAGGCGTAAATATATCCTACAATATTTAATTGTCGTATGACATTTAGTAGAAGTCGCTCCTGATGTCTTAGATCCAATCACAAGTAATCTGGAAAACAAAGTATACGCCATAGAACTGCCTTCGTCAAATTCAAATCTGAATCATCCTATCTTAGTACATATTATCTAAACAGCTGTCTTTCCTTTTTTTTATTTTTAACCACTGGGGTGGTTGCGATAAGCATTTCTGTGTCGATCAATGTTTATGCTAGATATCCGGTTTAATTTTTCTAACATAGATTACAACAGAAATAGAAATTTGACAATCATTTTATCCCTGCTACTCTGCGTTGATGAGCGGATAGTTTTTCCACAAGTGTCACTTGGTTTAATCTGGGAAACATCAGGAGCTCTTGACATCACCTATCAGCGATATTAATAATTCCCTACATGTAAGCACACTTGACATGGAATAATTCAACAAAATCCCTCAATTAGCACATATCAAGGCCTTTGTTTGCAAATAAAGTAATTTATTGATTGGCTATGGTCTTCAGGTTAAGGCGTGGTTGGAGCGACTGGGGAAGTTGTGGCGCTTTATTGAGGGACTATATTGTTCAGACGAAGGCGTGGTTGATGTGACGTCATGAGCATCCCATCGTTGGTTTGACCAAGGGGTCTGTTTCAAGGCGGATCGCATAAAATCTGAACATGTCATTAAAGTAAGCAAAGCCACACTTAAACGCCACAACTGCACATGTTACCTCTTAAACGGTACTCTATGTTACAAATAGTTATTCTTCTGGCATAAAATATACGAGTTGACTTACTCAGAAATCAAAATTTAAAAACATGTGAAATATTTCTGAAATAGATATGATAGATATGTGATTGAATATATACATTTTCGGTACATGGGTATATTCTGTTTATAAGTACTTGTGTTTAAATATCGTTGTTATAATCAGATCAAATATACCCACAATTGAGCAGATGTTACATACATAACGCTTGCGTCTAATTACCAAAAGTCCGAAAATTGAACCAGTATCATTGTTTTAAAAAGAGAGGAATATTTTGCCAAGAAACCATATACAAACAAAATACAGAGAACATGATTTTGTCCACACCTATTCCATGTACAAGTCAAATATGTTGCAATGTATTAGAAATATATATCTGCCGTCCGCCCAGGCTACAGAGATCATAATAAGGATTTTTGATTGTCATTATTTCGGACACAACCAGGTCTAAATAAATAAAACATTTCTATATAGATATATCTATCTATATAGAAAAGCCAACAACGGTTCAGGTTGTTGCCTATATAATTACCTCTAAAATTTAAGCCACTTCGTGAAGAGGTTGGAATAAAATTGTACATCCGAGTTACACATTTAACATACAATAAAGTGAAATATACCAAACATAATTTGTTTGGGCAATCGATTTACTGGAACAATACTGCGCCCAAAAAATTGGATAAAGTTTTAAAACATATGAATAGTTCAACGAAGCAAGGTGAATGTTTAAGTCCGGACAGATATATTGGAAGGTACTCACGATCATTTACTGTAAAGCTGTGATTAGGTCACGTTTTTTTTTTTTTTTTTTTGACGTCGTCTTCCTACTAGGGTTAAGAATATCGCAGGATTTTAAATGTTTTATTGAAATGATTTTTTTTCCTTATTAAACTTGTATATATTTTTCAGACCGGATGGAATATGAGCTATTTATCCATTGAAAAAATACCGACAAGAAATTGGTGGCCAAATCATCTGTCGATCATAACATGGTGATAGACAAATATTTAAACTAATGATATTAAATCAACTACATACTGTTTTCACTAATCTTTCAGCGGCAAACAAAAACAAAACTATTAATCTTTGATGCATTCACAAAGACCACTTTAATGGTTTATATAATCCTCCAATTATGTGTTACTAAATTTCATTAAGAAACAAAGAAACTGTAACAGCTTACTTGGAATGCGGAACAGTTCAAACGAGCGAAGATCGCCAGGTAGCAGCTTCTCAGTATCGGGGTATGCAGAGACGTGTTTCTTTTCTGGAAAGCACGGCGGCTTTCCACTATCTTCTTTGAGTTCTTAAGTTTGTTGTTTTATCTTTTAACTTTCTTATTTATTTAAATACCTATATGTACCTATATGTACCTATAAAAATAATTTAAAAACAATTTGATAACATTAGCATTGCAATCGAGTAGCACCCAATATACGGTATCGGGAGGCAAATATCAATCAAGTATGGATAACAGCATATTGATATTTTTCGCACAACGTTTCTATCCCATTCCAGAGATAGATATAATATAAAGAACTGTCACATAAAGTACACTGATTACATCAAATGTAATATGACCATTCTGGATTTACGATAATTAATACTTGCTTTATAGGTCGTTAATATAATCAGATGTGTTCTGTTCTATTTACAGAAAGATGTTGTTCAAAAGGTAACAGAGTTACTACTACGTGGTTAAAAAAATAAAATATAGGCGAGTGTTTCTGTATCTTCTATAACAATACGAAATAACTTAACCACAACTTTCTCCTCTGACAATACTCTGCCATGATAAAAACAGATGTGATAAACTAACCGTACCACAGAGATGTCAAACGCAGATTTTCAGACATTCACAACTTCACCTGTTGGTCGCAGCCTTTTCGAGAACCCTTGGTGGTCTATCTAACCATCTACCTGTGTCCCATCCAAATCTTCTGCACAATTGAGCAGATGTTGCATGGATAACCCTGGTGTCTAATTACCACCAGTCCGAAAACTGAAACAGGGTCATTGTTAAAGAAAAAGAGTAATGTTTTGCCAAGAAACCATGTACAAACAAAAAAGATAGAACATGCTTTTGTTCATACCCATACCATGTACAAGTCAAATTTGTTACAATGTATCAGCATTGTTTGTATGTTTAATATGTAACTCGGATGTACAATCTTATTCCAACCTGTTCGCCCAGGCTACAGAAATCGTAATAAGGATTTATAATTATAATTATTTCAGACACAGCTCCATATTAACAAAAAAATTATATATAGATCTATTTATATATATAGAGGAGCTAACAACGGTTCAGGTTGTTGCCTATATAATTACCTCTACAATAATTTAAGCCATTTCGTGAAGAGGTTGGAATAAAATTGTACATCCGAGTTACATATTAAACATACAATCAAGTGAAATATACCAAACATAATTTGTTTGGGCAATTGATTTGCTGGGAAAATACTGTGCCCCAAAATTGGATAAAGTTTTAAACATATGAATAGCTCCACGAAGCAAGGTGAATGTTTAAGTCCGAACAGATATTATGGAAGGTACTCGCGATCATTTACTGTAAAGCTGTGATTAAGTCACGTTTTTGTTTGACGTCGTCTTCCTACTATGGTTAAGAATATCGCAGGATTCTTAATGTTTTATTGACATTATTTATTTATTTATTTATTTTTTTTTTTTGCTTATTAAACTTGTATATATAAGATTTTCAGTCCGGATGGAATATGAGCTAGTTATCCATTGGAAAATACCGTCCAGAAACTGGTAGCCAAAGCACCTGTTGATCATAACATGGTGATAGACAAATATTTAAACTAATAATATGAAATCATCTTGGTACTGTTTTCACTTATCAGTTTAAGCGGCAAACAAAAACAAAACTATTAATCTTTGATGCAGTCACAAAGAGCACTCTAATGGCTTGAATAATCCTCCAATTAGGAGCTATTGAATTTCATTAAGAAACAAAGGAACTGTTATAGCTTACCTGGAATTGCGGAACAGTTCAAACGAGCGAAGATCGCCAGGTAGCAGCTGCTCAGAATGGGGGTATGCAGATACGGGTGCATTTTCTAGAAAACACGGCGGCTTTCCACCATCTTCTTTGAGGTCTGGAGTTTGTTGTTTCAGCTTTTAACTTTCTTATTTATTTAAATACCAGATGAATAACTAACATATATCTGTACCTAAAAATAATTTTTAAAAAATGTAATAACATTAGCAATGCATCGCGTAGCATCCAATATACGGTATCGGGAGGCAAATAACAATAAAGTATGGATAACAGCATATTGATATTTTTCGCACAACGTTTCTATCTCATTCCAGAGATAGATATAATATAAAGAAGTTTAATAGAAAGTACACTGATTACATTTATCTTAACTAAAGTAAATAATGATGACAATTTCTAATAACGCGGAAAAGACAACTTAATACTTAAATAAGGTTAAATCAGATAGATTATCTTTACGTTTAGAACGATTTAGATTAAAGTTTTGTCCTACTTTAGAATATCAATGAATCCGGCAAATAATTTTATTTTCATGCATTAGTGTTGCATTTTTTGTGTTTTTTATTTATTGTTTTTTTTTTCTTATTCTTTAGTTTTTGTGATTGTTGTGTTCAATTCATGTACATGTTAAAATAAGCACGATCAAATGCAGATTTTACTTTGCCGAATGCGAACACAAATGTGTGCGTCGCGTTAAATAACACAACAACGCCCAAATGGGAACACTGTATGTCTAAGGCGGGTCAGATATGGAATGACTGACTTTGCACGGTTATAAGTAAGAAAAAACTGGGTAACATGATATTGTATATGCAGCGATATGATGAAATTAAAAAAAATATATCATAAATACCCGTAATGCTTATTGTAGGACGAAAGTCAAATAACTGTTTTGTTTCAACTCAAGAGTTATGGTACTTTCAATTCGTGTTATTGGATATACATATCGCTTCCTCGAGGTGTTTCATAAAGATACCAAGCAGCGGTGAGATTTCATTTGTTGCAAGGGCGTGGAACATGTCAACCAACAGGTTGTCGCGTGCGTCCTATGGGACACCTCGCAACGCGTGCTTCCCTGACCACCTACTGTTGTTTTCTATCGGATATTAACTATAAAAGGTAGCGGCTAACTCCAATGTCGGTACATCTCTCACCAGCAATCAGCTGAGTCACCCTATCCACTTCCAACTATCAATTTATACCGTTAGTGAAAAGGAAGTCCGGAAGATTACCTAACAGAACCAGTGTTTTGAGCTGTTAGTTGTCTCAAACCACTGTCTGTTTGAAACCTGATCCAGAATGGGCGAAAATATGTCAGAATTGAACTTTGATTTCCTAATGAACTGTGATCAGTTAGAAATTCCTGAACTAGGAATAGGGTTTCAGGAAATGATACCAGACATTTCCCAAGAGTCATCACCAGAAATAGAACTCGCTGCAGACTTTTTATCTAGTGCAGAATCACAGGCAAATTTCACACCCATGCCCTTCGCCGAAGAACTTTTATTGGGAAGTGCAGATTCGTTGAATTTGTTTAACGTTACACAACCGAAAGAACAACAGAACTATCAACTCGGTTTGGAATCCATCTGTGTACCGAACAGAACAAGTCAGATGGATAGCTTACACCTAAACCCAATCCAAACAGGCTACGGAGCTCAGCAGTTGTACGACACAAAATTGGTAAATTGTCGTAAAAGGAAAGCAAGTAGTCAACAATGTGAAACCACTATTGACTTTGACGCTACATTTCTAGGAGCTAACACGAATAACGAGAGAAAGCCAAAACGTAAACGAGTACAAAACGCCCGACAGCGAAAGGCAGCAAACGTACGAGAGAGGAAAAGAATGGTTAATTTAAACGATGCCTTCGATAATTTGAAAACTAAAGTGCCAACGTTTGCCTACGAGAATAGATTGTCAAGGATTGAAACGTTAAAACTCGCAATGTCCTATATTTCTTTTATGACACAGATTTTGAATGGAAAGAAAACAAATGAAATATCGCTCAGAGAAACTGGACACGACTCTGTAAGCCTGGCTGATTTAGGACAACTCAAGAGTGGACTGTTGCCTTCGTACGTTTCCGATGGAACGGAAAGTTCCGAGTCAAGTTCATCCTTCTCGTGAAATTGAACAGAACAATGTTTACTCACTAGTCACCACGACAATTCAAGTGCTAATAATCTGTATTGGGATGATAACTTTCAAACGCTATGCTTTCATGAACATGTGAAATTTATGGTTGTTGTCATATCGTGTCATATTTGTTCATGTTTATTTACTCAATTTAAATCATATGACTGTTTTCAATGATGCGATTTCTTCTGTAATAGCCAAAGATACACTCTTTATTTTGCAATTAAATATGTTACAATTCGTCCAACCACTGTCTTATCTTGCTATCATGCCTTTAATATTTTGATTTCAGCTTTCGTAAAACTTAACCATTAATTTCACGTAAGATTGTTCAGTGTAACGTGTCAATGCAGATACAAGCATAGTCTCTACCTTTCTGTCGATACGTTGCGATCTGCCACAATTCCGAGCCATTGGCATCTCTAGACAGAAATTGCGAGGTTTCATTGTACCTACTAGCCAAATCTCGTCTGAGTCAGACCCTTCTTCTGTAAACTTGCGATCCGCCACGAGAATGTGAGACAATGGCATCTTTAAAGTTTAAATAGAAATGGCAGCCGATTTGTCAGGATTTCCGCAAACTGACTCACGTAAAAGTATTATAAAAAAATATATCAAACAATTCAGTCGGACAGAAAACGTATATAATTACCTATACAATATTGTGGTAATTGTAGTACAAGAAACGATATGTAGTGTCCTATTAGATGCATGTCGCTAGGTGGATATATGTCCACTTTCCTGTAATACCCTAATTAATGTCTTGCTGGACCCTTAGGGTGAATTATGAGTGGGAACACAATTCCAATGCCATTATGTTACCGAACATATTGATATTGTAAAGAAAGCTTATTGTGCTTGCCACCACCACGATGCGAAATATAGATCTGATTCTTGTCCATGAATTTCATCCTGAAAGACTCGATACCAATATTGAAATTTTATAAAAGACACATACATGAATTCATGTAAATTGCAAAAGTACTGTGAATATTTGTTGCTTTATTTCTCAGAATGTAATAATTAAAACACCAGTTAAGTTAGTAGAAAAGCCCGGGAACGAAAGTTTGTCGTTTTTGTTTTTTTTTTGTTTTTTTGTTTTGTTCCAAATGACACCAAGTGTAGCTTTTTGTTTTTCCAAACTGAAGAAATCCTATTCAAATGCAATATATATATTTTGTGAAACATTTTACCAATCTAGGTGGCACTTAAAAAAGGAGGCCTCATTAGTTCATATGAGAATTGATCTGCAATTGATTATTACGTCAAATTTCACTTTGTTCCTTCTATGGAAACGACATATTGTGAGAGTCAAAATCAATGTATGTGAAAATGACAAACCACAGCGATTTTTCGTTATAGATGACCTATGAGTTCTGCCGCGATTTGTTATCAAATGAATTAATTCCAAAAACGGATTTTTAAATTATACCGTATTGATCTCTTGATGCTTATTCTGGTGCTGTGTATGTTGAACTGTATTTTATCACATGCCATTTAAACGTTACTGTATTTTTGGGTTTGTGAAAAGGCATGGAGGTGTTTGGCATGGTTGAACACATGGCTAATCATTTGCTTAGAACAGGAGCAAAAGCCAGTGGGTCTGGAAAAATCTATTCTAATTGCGCGAGTGGCAGTGGATATTTGGTTTGATCTTTAAAATATTTCAACATGTCAGAATTATGACCATGGTTATATCTGCACCTAAAATGTCGAACGACAAAATTTCGCCATGTTTACCTAAAGGCGTAAATATATCGTATGGTATTTTATTGTCGTGTGACATTTAGCAGAAGCCGCCCCTGATTGCTTAGAACCAATCACAAGTTATCTGGAAAACAAAGTATACGCCATAGAACTGCTTTCGTCAAGTTCAAATCTGAATGATCCTATCTTAGGACATATTATCTAAACAGGTGTTATTCCTCTTTTTTATTTTTGGCCACTGGGGTGGTTGCGATAAGCATTTCTGTGTCGATAATCTTTTATGTTAGATATCCGGTTTAATTTTTCTGACATAGATTACAACAGAAGGAGAAATTTGACAATCATTTTATTCCTGCTACTTTGCGTTGATGAACGGATAGTTTTTCCAAAGGTGTCAGTTGGTTTCATCTGGGAAACATCAGGAGCTCTTGAGATCACCAATCACCGATGTTAATATATATCTACATGTCAGCACACTTGGAGGAATCGTGGTCAGCACACTTGGAGGAATGTTTCTACAAAACCCCTCTATTAGCACATATCAAGGCCGTAATTGCAAATAAAGTAATTTATTGATTGGCCATGGTCTTCAGGTTATGGCGTGGTTGGAGCGACTGGGGAAGTTGTGGCGCTTTATTGAGGGACTATTTTGTCCAGGCGATGCGTGGTTGATGTGACGTCACGAGCATTCCATCGTTTGTTTGACCAAGGGGTCTGTTTCAAGGCGGATCACATAAAATCTGAACATGTCATTAAAGTGAGCAAAGCCACACTTAAACGCCACAACTGCATATGTTACCTCTTAAACCGTACTCTATGTTACAAGTAGTTATTCTTCTGGCATAAAATATACGAGTTGACTTACTCAGGAAGCAAAATTTAAAAACATGTTAAATATTTCTGAAATAGAGATGGTGGGTATGTGATTGAATATATACATTTTCGGTACATGGGTATATTCTGTGTATAACTGCTGGTGTTCAAACATCGTTGTTATAATCAAATCAAATATACCCACAATTGAGCAGATGTTGCGTGGATAACCCTGGTGTCTAATTACCAAAAGTCCGAAAACTGAAACAGGGTCATTGTTAAAGAAAAAGAGTGATGTTTTGCCAAGAAAACATGTACAAGCAGAATAGATAGAACATGCTTTTGTTCATACCTATACCATGTACAAGTCAAATTTGTTACAATGGATTAGTATTGATTGTATGTTTAATATTGAACTCGGATGTACAATCTTATTCCAACCTGTCCGCCCAGGCTACAGAAATCGTAATAAGGATTTATAATTATAATTATTTCAGACAAAGCTCCATATTAACAAAACATTTATATATAGATATATTTATAAATATAGAGGAGCTAACAACGGTTCAGGTTGTTGCATATATAATTACCTCTACAATAATTTAGGCCATTTCGTGAAGAGGTTGGAATAAAATTGTACATCCGAGTTACATATTAAACATACAATCAAGTGAAATATACAAAACATAATTTGTTTGGGCAATTGATTTACTGGGAAAATATTGTTCCCAAAAATTGGATAAAGTTTTAAACATATGAATAGCTCCACGAAGCAAGGTGAATGTTTAAGTCCGAACAGATAT
>JARFOD010008988.1:0-11474 GCA_031763545.1 Mopalia muscosa | reverse complement strand
TTTCATATAACTGGGTGTCCAATTTTGACAGTTTTCCTATCTCTTACATGTTAAATTTCCTTCTGTATAGCTGTGGCTAGGTGTGACAGGACTGAGGTCCTTATAAACCTGGATGGAGACATTGATGTAGAGTTTAAACATGGTCGGCTTTACATTAAACATCACATCCTGACAGTCAGTCACATACTATGTTGTTGTTGTCAGTTGGCTAACTAGATTTTTTAATCGAATCCCACCTTAGATGCCAGTTGTAACAAACAAAATCAGAACATAGTTTTACAGAATACCAAAAAATAACACAGTACAAATTACAAAAGATCAAGAGTACCATGAAAGCAGAAAGCAGGCTTTCATAAATATAAAAAACAATAAAGTAATAAATTTACCAACAGCAAAACACACTATAGCCTTCAGGTTGCAACTGTGGGGATATCCATGTAATTAATAGTGATTTTAATAATGCTTTTCAGACTTATACCATAAAAATGTCTGGTTATTTATAGTTTCATGCTGACCTACATGTAGCTAGCTAGCACATACTGTACTGTATGTAAGCTCGCAAAATAAATTACATTTGGAATGGTGAATACGAAAAGAAGGTCAATGCTAAATTTGAAAGTAACCAGTTTTTTTTAAAAATTAATTTGCATTTGTGGTTCTGATAGAAATATTTCAACAGGCTATGCCTAAGGACAGTATTTTCGTTATTTTGTGATAAAAAGACAAAAAAAGACACAAAAATATCCATATGCGGCAATGCCTAAGGACTGCTTAAAACATTAAAACATTAAGCACTAAAAAATCTTTATTCTGCGTTTAGACAGGTTTTTTAAACATTGGATTATTTTATTCAATTTTTGACAACAATTAAAGATGTTACCATAGTATTACTTTATTAGGTTGACTACAATTCAATTTTCATTATTCCTACTTGAAGGACTGAATTACTGGAGCTAGGATGTATAGGCCTACATCTTTTTGTTTGAAAGGCAAATTTCCTAACTACTAACATGTAGCTTTTAACATTTATTCAAATCATATACATAGTTTTTTAATATGTCTAGTACAGTATACCTTTTCTTTGTGTCGACTCATTGTGAGCAGTACCATGTCTATTGGGTCTGGTACAATAAATTGACCTTAAATAAATTAACCCCCAGATTAACCTGGCAATGATGGGTGACGTTTGAGTGCAGAAAGGTTATCACGTGTGTAATAGTTGGCATGAAGGAGACAGAAAAATTATTCATGAAAGGATTTAGCCTAATAAATTAGACCAAAAAGTTACACATTGAGGTAACAAAAAGGCTAAAAATAACCTTAATTTATGGATATAAACTTAAATATATTTATTTTAATAATAGCCTCCATTACAAAAACACGTAAATATATTTTGAATAAATGAAGAGAGAAATATTTGCTTGCCTCCACCGGGATTCGAACATATTTCCTGCAACTGCTGGGGGTACACAGTATGTAACTTGAAGGTAAATAAGGAAAAATGTGTTTGACATGAACTAACTTTGAATGTTAGCTCTTAAAATGTCAAACGAACGTGCTTAGCCAGACAAAGAACCAAGTTTGCCACACAGTAAATGTGAGAAGCGATGTTCATCAAGAATTACCGTAGCGAGCCTCGCTAAAAGGCAAAACATGACTAATATATTCCGAACATTAATTACCACTCCAGTGTTGTTACCGGCTTTCCCCGTGATTAGATCTTAATGGACAATGATTAAAAAGGATCGGTACGTAACACATTTATAAATTTGATTCAAAAATTATCAGCGTTGGAAACAAATGTCGGACACATCTGGAGAATGTGGACGGAGATTGTCGAATCGGATAACCCCCATCCCTGTCAGTCATTTTTCACTCCAGCTGCAACGGCGATCGGAAAGCGAAACATTTAAGAAAATTGGTCACAAGTGGATATCGTCGTATGGTCCGATTATAATATGACTACAATATTAAGTCTTACACAGAGATTAATACCAGAAACGAAGAAGAATACTCACAGTGAATTTTTTTTCTGCTAAAGCCTCGAACGGAATCTGCCGGCGTATAGCTCAGGCTCAGAATGCAGATGTTTTGGGTCTTTGCTCAAACGTTTGTGGGCTCACTATGGCCGAGTCTATTATTCCGCCGAAGGGGTGTTGAGGGAAGCTCAGCACATCCAGTCCTAGCTATACGTAACCAGTATCACATGGCGTGGTTTTCTTATCTCCAACATATGCGTCAGAAACAGTACGATTTTTACTTACGTCCAGACGTAGGCAGCAGGTATATATCCTATTAACATGCGTATATAAGTAACATTAAATAAAAATATCCCTATGGCACGAAATTAGGTTAATACAGGCGTCTAAATATTTGTTCTTTTATTTACACTGATAAATATATGCGAAAATGATCCATTTAAAAGATGATTAAAACAGAAAGCTATGTATATCTGCGTCTAATAGATCTAAAGACCATACATTGTTTATATGTATACGTCCTTTGTATATGTATACGTATATGTCCCTGGCTTCATTAGAAGAATGCACTGTATTGTAATATACGGTCAATCTATAATATCAGAAGACAGGTCAATAACTAGTTAATGTGATTTGGATGAAATGTATGGCCTATTGTTTTTACATATTCTCGGCATAGTAGACATTTTTAAAATTTAGTACATTGTAGTCTATTTTCTTCCACCACATAGAAAATAAATAAATATAAATTTTCTGTCATTTTAGTTTATAGTTTAAGCTGGGATTACAATATACATATTAACTTGTTTTAGTGGCATTTAGAAGTTGTAGCAGTAACATAACACAATTCTTTGGATTTCAACTTCTGTATTATTATGGTGCTCCATAATAATACAGAAGTTGAAATCCATTGAATTGTGTTATGTATTGTATTAGGTAAAGCTCTCCGCATCTCTCTCTCTCTATATATATATATTGAATAAACGAAGAGTATATGTTTCTCTTATGTCAGATCAATAGCTTAATTATAGAGCTGTCTCTATATATATAGGCGTACCGATTATAACCAATCAGTAGTGTGAACCACAGATGTATGTGTCATCTTCTTTATATTCATTCAACGACGAAAACCTGCCATGGAGCACGTAAAACGCCCATCTGCTTATATCATCCAAATACCTCTACGTTGTATGAAACTTTTGAAAAGAAATTTATCATATCCGTACACAGTGATTAAGTTGAGCATAAGATACAATACTATATATATAAGGGCATATATAATTGGCTTTACCCCCTCCCCCCTCACCCCCACCCGCCCCCCTCTCACACATAAACACAAACATCTTTAGGAGACTTGTATCTTGATAAATCATATGCATTTTTATGAATTCTTTCTGATATATTGCTATATTTTATTGCAGGCATTGGCGTATTTAGGGGGGCCTAAGCGTGCCATTAGAACTGATTATGCAAGTCAGATAAATGTTCCAATGTGTTTAAAATCTGATCAGCATATATATGGGAAATTATTTTTTTTGTTAGCATAATTAGGTTTCCCAGTCCATAATCTATAAAGGTTCTGACAAATTTATATAGCATTACAGGAACTGGCGTTTACATATGCCAAAGATTAGGCCCCTATATGCACGACTTGTAATCCACACTTGTTGTACAATCACAACCATTGAACACTTAGTTTTAAAAACACCCGACCACCTCAAGCAGCAATATGATGCAAAACTTTAAGGAATGCAACAATTAATTCAGTCTTAACAGTCACATGGAAACCAACCCCCCAAAAATATTAATGCAAAGAAGCACTGATTTTCTCTACACTCGCCCACGTGTATATGTCTCCTTCTCTGAACCCTAGATTGTTGGGCTACGATGGTCAAACTTGAATCAGTTGCATGATGGGAAACTCAAAGTTTACGAGCACATTTTTTTTTTTTTTACTCTTTGGTAAAATTCTGATAGATCGGTAAATAGAAGATTACTTTTATTACATGATCGACTCTAAAAATAATTGCGCAAAATAGCTTAGATTGCTTCTCCACACTTTAACCATTTCCTATAGCTTCCAGGCCCAATGTGGCCGCTTGGACCATCGATCGTCTTTTGGACTGGGACGATGGACCCTCAAAATCTGGAAAATTGTTAGACTATTTGGTTCTCATGACTGATAGAAAGGATAACCCGCTTAACGCTTCACATATCGTGTCTTATCTCTCGCACTATTTATACAAGGTATTATACTTCTTCATTGTGATTGACGCCTGTGTGCTGTCTGTATAAAGGCGACACATAAATTCCATTAAAAAGGTAAATGGGTTCATGTAAAAAAATTGATGAGTGAGATGTACCGTATCTTAATTTGATTGTAAACATTTTCCCATGTCTCCCAATTATGAGTTTTGTGTGCAGTGAACAGCTTCACCAACTAGAAATCATTTGTCTATTACCAGCGACTACTGGACGCTTTGTCATCATAGACTAGAACCCATACACGGACCATGTTCACCAAATGTCGTACGACAATAAAATATCGTACGATAAAATTTGGTCACGTTATGACTGAGTTAAACTACATGTAGGCCCTATAGTTATAAAACTATTGTACGGTACGGATTTTATTAATTGCACGTTTTGTGAAAGTGGTGAAGCGTAAATTACCTACACGTGACATATGGTTAAAGGTTTAATCAATTGTGAATTTGTGATCATCATCCAACAGTCGTATATAGGCCTACTAGGTATTAACTCTATAGGCAGTACGAGTTTCTGCACCCGTTTGACCCGTTTAAAAGCGCATGTTGGCAGTCGCTCCAGAGTTATGTCCCCTTGTTACATAAAATACGTACGTTACTCCATAGCTAACCATGCAGATATATCGCTTGTAGGCTGAGTTGGAGAAAGAATGAAAAGTTTGTGTTTTAGAGCCAAATTTGATAATTATAGATAGCTAACATCACAATTTTGGGTACGGTTTTGAAGATGAACTATTTGTCTCACGCGGACGGGTAAGATTTATTTATTATGATTACCACTGAGGAGTTTAACATACCGTAGTAAAGTATAGTAACAACTCCGAAGAAAGAAAATGAATTCATTTTGACTCAACGTTTCGGTTTATTGATCAAACCATCATCAGGGGTAATTTTAACTAGAGACATAGGTATATATATATATATGCAAATAGGTGAAGAGAATACTTCGGGCAGCTAAACTTTAAAATTAACATAACGTCTTAAGAAATGTCCATGAATTGTCAAACAACAAACTTAAAATTACATAATAGCTATGTGGTAGTTATGACTAAAACAACTCTAATTCTTTACTCGCTTTAATCCCCTGATTTAGAGTGGGACGTCTTGTTTTTACTGTAAGCGCTTCTTTAAGCAGCAATGGAGCCCAGTGGTTAGCATTATAATTACCGTATTGCCAGATACAATCTGTTTGAGAGGGGGGGCATTTTATAGGACTGTTGTCATTTTCTGTAGGTAACATTAAAAAATTACATAAATACTGAAAGTTTTCACAACTATACATATGTTTGTAGATCTCACTAGTCTCATAAGAGCAATGCTCATATATCCTTTGTGTTAGGCACCTTGTAGTTTTTCCTATATATTGATCTTTACAATCAGGACATGTAAATTGGTATACTATCATGCTTTTTAGATCGTGGGGTATGGGATCTTTAACATTTGGAAAATATGAAATCCTGACTGTGTTATAATATATAATAAATTCTAGAGGACTAAAGATCATGATGAGACGTTTTAACTTTCCAACTGTTCTTTTAACAATATTTTGTTATGTTAACTATTGTTAAAAGAACAGTTGGAAAGTTAAAACGTCTAATTTGCATATATATACCTATGTCTCTAGTTAAAATTACTCCTGGTAATGGTTTGGTCAATAAACTGAAACGTTGAGTCAAAATTAATTATTCATTATCTTTGTTCGGAGATGTTGCTATACTTTACTAAGATTTATTTATTTTACGAGTTATACTCGACGAATCGGTTAAAGTTCGCCACCGTACAAGCTGGGTCGACCCTAGCACAACGAATAGGGCTAATTCCTCCGTCTTAGCCCAATCTCAACCCATGGTGAAGGTTGGCAATTGATCCGTCGATATGGCCGGCCTAAAAAAAACGTATGTCCGATTTTTGGGATAGGAAATCACAATAAAAAAACTCCTTCTTTCTTTTCTGACGTCTAAATAAAGTTTTATTTGAGTTTCTCTCCCGAGTTGACACGTATAAGTTATCTCCCTTTGTAATAATAAGATTATTTTTTTCAATAATAGTGATCGTGATAGGTGATAAAATTTGCGAAAGATAAGTCACAGCAAGAAACAATTAACAGTGGTGAAAAAAATCTCCCACAAACAGACAGTCTCCATGCTGTCCGTCCCCTACCTCTGAAAGCATCAGGGTGAAAAGGACCTCGATCCTCCCAACCTCCGACAATACGAGATGGGCCTACTAGTTTCTGTGCCCCATGTGTACTGTTTTCTTTTTTCGTAAAAGTTTAAAACCAATCTACACAAAACACCTTTCCTTCTAAACGTACAATAAGACCTTATGTTTGTGTTACCCTAAATTACCTCAAATTTCGTCCATGACAATTTTTTCTTGTTGTGACACTATTATTGCAGCATATAATCGAACACATTTATGTTTTATGACAATTGTCGATGCTTTCTTACTTCATCTTGTGCTTTTTAGACACCATTCCCAAGTCTTTTAAATAGGTTTATTTTATGGACGAATCTAAGTTGATTTAGGGCACCATGCTGCAACTTGTTGGATATCTTTGTCCACACGTTTCAACCATAGACGTCCGCTATTAAACTATAAACTTGTCCCCCATCCCAGGGACGGATTAATACACACGCAGACTCTATAAGCACATAACAGATTTTGGTGCCCCAATATATATATCTTATTAAAGATATAATAAACGATAATACCCTTTTCATAAAAATAAAAGAAAAGATTAAAAATTATGATTATGTGTGTATGTTCTCCACGCCCATTCCCCGTTGATGCCCTAAGCAGGCGCTTAGTTTGCTTAATGGTTAATCCGTGGAGCTATAAAAAGAACTCAATGGTTAATCAAGCTGTGCCGCCCCTGCCTTAGTTTAAGTTTTTGTAAGCTCGACAAAAGAGTATAGACCTTAAGCCCATTATCCTTGGTTTCCACAGATACGTTTGGCATATTACCAGATAAGTGTTTCTCCGAAGAAATAAAGACCCATTTTGACGTCACCTTTCGAAGATTTATTTTGCCATCATCAGCAATGGCAAAAATCTAAAAGACGATTTTCATACGTGATATAATCGTTTTATATCCAAGATAAAACTTTTGGTTTTGTTTTTCTCAAATTGTCATTTTTTAACATAGGCAGACCCGTATGTACGTGACATGGAAGTTCAAACTTAAAAAAGAAGACTATTCCGGTATAATAAGCAATTTATTTTCCCGAAATAGGTCAATATGATGCACCAAATTATACAACGATATAGAGTATAACAGGGTTCATACGGTTTGGGGAAAGTTTTGGAAAGTCATGAAACTCAACCTGTTAGCACCCTGTTTTAAGTAATGCTGGGCTTATATTACGCAATCTTGCTGCAACTAGGTCAACGATAATGAATTAATTATGTGTTAAAGAAAATAGCGAAACACAGGTAAAGTATTCCTTTCATTAATATTTGATAACCTAGTTTATATCTGAGTTTGATAAATGTATCGTATACAATAATTTTTTTCATTTAAATCCAAGTATAACCAAACACTATGTTTGACCGTTTTAAAACAATTTAACAGCTGAAACAGGGGGAAAAAAAATAATCTTAATTGCATAACACCTTAAAAACATTAAGTTCTACCTAAACACCGAATTAAACAAACAAATTAGCCCTATGCTAAATATCCATATCCCGGTTTGGATAACAGAATTTTGGAATTTTGGGCCTATCATACGTATTTGGTTCTTTTTATTAAGCGAAATATGCAGACAATTCACATTTCTCATTCTCGCACTATTGGTGGTAAGGATGAATTTGCGTCAGACGGCTAAAAAAAACGAAAAAAAAAACCAACCAAAACGGCCTTTTCCTTATTTTGGGAAAAAATAAATGACACAAATTAAGACAGTTCTCACTTTGGCTCTGAATCTAAATTTCAAACCCAAAATAGCTGAAACCGCTTCTGCGCTCCTTCACTATCCGAGCTTCCGGGGCGGCCTAGGCGGCCCCTGGGCTCTCGCCTATTGCTCAGACAATTCATTATTCTCGCGCATTGTTCTGATAGTAAGGATGAATTTGCGTAAGTTGTCTAAAAAAAAGGCCTTTTTCTAACTTTGGGAAAACATAAATAATGCAAATAATCACAGTTCTTATTGTGGCTCTGAACCAAAATATCATTGCCCGAAATAGTTGAAATCGATTCTATGAGTTTCCTCACTTTCAGAGCTTCCGGGGCCTAAACGGCCCCTGTGACCTCGGCTCACCTAATGGGCTGGGATAGTCTATATCCTGACCCCCTCATTGGGAAATTTCTGGCTACGTCACTGTCGATTTTAATTCCTACGTTTAGACATTGACACAAAAATATGCTTGAGCCATCTTGTTTTTGCATTCTTATTTTCTGGTCTGGGGCATATGTGACGTAGCCCCAAATATTTCTGGAAATAAATCCACGATATCCTGACTTAACGAACAAGGGTACGCAAGAATACGGCTGATGGACTTATTTAGCCTTTAAAAACGGTTGATAAATTTCGGCGCAGACAGTGCGTTCTAAGGGAGGTAACCGACGATACATTTCTTCTTTACAGAGTTCCATCCCTTGAACCACATTGCTTCTGATTGGAGATTTTTTTTTAGCTAGAGACGATTTCTGATGTTTCAAAAGTAATTCGTTCAAAAACTGTAGAAATGAATGGATAGATAAATGCACGAATGAATAATTACAGTAAAATACAAGGAGTCAATGAAATGCTGGCAAATTGGACGTACAGACACTTATTAATGTGTTGGCCTATATTTTCAATTTGGTCAATCTAAATATCAATTGGTCAATCAGTTGATATGGAGGAATCTGGGACTAGTACGCGCATTGTACAGTTTCCAGCACGACTGTTACCAATATAGAGCCAAATGAGAACAATAGCGATCGAGTTGAAGAGGAGATCGATCAGGGAGACACTTTCAAATCTGGTCAGTATATATATAGCCTACTCATCCCAGGGAGGAATAGAGTATCATTAATAGGGGTAAATGGATAAATAATTATTCTAAAGGAGAGTGCAATTTAAACAATTTTGGAAATAAGCATTAGGAGTTGTGTACAGAAGTCAAGATCATGCACCTCATTCGTGGTGCATATTAGATATACAGTTCTGTATCTCCAATAGTCTATCACCAGAAGTCTACTATCATACAATGTTTAGTTTATACGATACGTATTCGTATCTAGTCCTGAGATAACTGATAATTAATATGCAAATATAGCCTAAAGTCAAAGACTAATTCGCATCTAGCTATGTCCTTATTTTAGATTCAGGTATCACCAATGCAGGCTTAAGCTTTATCGATATCTTATTTAGAGATACGGGGTTAGAGTGTATAAAGAAGTTACATAATTTCATTTTTTTTTTAATTGCCGGCTATTTAATTTGCTCTGTCCAATATATTTAAAACAAACAAGATAGTGACTGCTATTCTTTACATTTTAATGCCCTAAGCTTTCGATTATGACTGTTCATCTTCAGAGGTAAATGGCAAAAGCAAGAAAAAACTATTTACAGAGGCATTATATATGTCTGTATGTAACAGAATGTAACGGTATGTAACATTGCTCAAGTTCCATGTTATGCTAATTGTATATGCTAATGTTTGTATCGTGAATGTACTATATAATGCCTCTGTAAATAGTTTTCCTTTCTTTTGCTATCTACCTCTGAATATGAACATAGTCATGTTCAAAAGTTTAGGAAATTAAAAATGTTTAGAATAGCAGTCGCTATATTGTTTGTTTTAAATCTAATGTTTGTTTGTTTGTTTGATTGGTGTTTAACGTCGTATCCTAGGGTATTTCACTTATATGAGATACAGGACATCACAAACAAATCTGCTTAACGTTACCCTTTAGCTCTGCGAACACCAGGGTAACAGAAAGCAACCTATTTTCTCGCCTCTTACGATCGACCGAGGAAGCCGAGAGAGTATTCTGCAGGGCCATGGCCCACCCGCTCCCTCACGGGGTTAGCAAACTTTAAACAATTTTAAAGAGTAAACTATTTAGTATTATTAATCAGTTCAAATCAAAATATATTAAGAATATCATAGTCCACAGTTCAGACATATTTGCTAACAACAACTATCCTACCTTTATTATTCTTAACACACTTGGGGTTTTCAGCAGCACAGGTGGCACATGTGTGCAACGGACAGACAAAACCTTTAGCATCTGTCCTGGTGAGACTGTAGCCTTTAACACAAGCTTCGTGGTAGAATTTCCCACACTGAGGTATTGAGCATCGCTTTGTCTCTGCAGAACTCTTCTTACAGCTGAAACAAGTGTGGATACCTGAAAACAGGCAGAAGTTTTAAATTCAATTACTTGTGTTTTACACATGTTTAATTAACAAGGTATTTCACTTATATGATGGAAGTATATTCGACACAATAATTGTTGACACTAGCAAAACCAGAAAAACTTAAGGTTATTTCATTCTCATGATAGCATGCCAGCACAATGGGTCAAGGAAACCACATGCAACGTCACTGGCAACACACAAAGACAAGACAAATACAGGAAGTAAAACAAAGACATCACAAGCAGACCGGCTTCACGTTGTCTCTTAGCTCTGAAAGCACCAGGAAGTTCCCTCCTAGTGATTTAAAAATTGGTGTAACTACCTACAGAATGTTTTAAGCATATTCACGCGGTCTTAACTTAGCACTGACAAAAGCCTAATTTTCCAACAAAGGTAGACTTTGTTATACAGCTGAAATGTCTGGTGAAAAATGCTTATCAATCAGCTATTGCCTATCATTCGTGTATTACATGCTAAGATCAAAACATGGTCTTGAATAGGGCTGTCATATTTAACTTTTTGCAGACCAACTTGCAACTAAGCAAGGGCTTAGGCAGACACCCGTACATCTGTCCAAATGGACACCCTGAAGTGAACAATTGCTTCATTTTGACACCCTGTTTTAAAAAATTTTAACATGCAGGAGATAGGAAAACTGTCAAAATTAGACACCCAGTTATATGAAAAGTGAAGCAAAATTACCATTTTGGATACCCTACAGCTGATTTCTGGCTAACCCCCTACAACTAAGGAAGAGACTAAACACAAACAAGAGATCCATGAATGGATCTTGACCCCACCATTGACTCCTTATAAAAGTTTTATATGGGAATGAGCCTGGAACTCCTTTGGACTTTAATGTTTTCTAAACATGTTTT
>JARFOD010008977.1:0-11474 GCA_031763545.1 Mopalia muscosa | reverse complement strand
CAACCTACAAAATTTTCTGAACAGGTATATGTTCTAACTAAGAAAGTGTTATTCCAAAATAACGAAAATACTGTTTTCTGATGAAAGCGTTTTCAGCATATTATGCTGTAGCAATTGGATAATCTACAATGATGTTGACTCAAAATTCTTGTCTTGGCCAGGATGGAGTTTCCAAGGACAACCAAAGCATGGAATCAGTTTTTCGTCAAGGCGGATGCCACCGTCTCGGCTGTCTGATTGATTTGCCAGACAACACCTGTTGAACATGTCGGTAATAGCACATACATTTTCACACCTGTCGAACTTCGTCCAAGTAACGCAAAATAAACAGCAATTGTCTTACACACATGTGTTGTAAATGCCATAAAAACTAAGGATATATGTCGAGATTGAGCCATATATCTTGTCAGAGCTCTGCTTTTGCAGAACCGTGGCACTCTTGCACATCTGCCGCCATCGTTGACACAAGCCCGCCTGTCACAAAAATAAAAAGCATGGCCATGCTTATAGCTTGAAAGGGTTCTATTCGGAACACCAGAGGTAATGCATGAGCCCATTGCCAGAGCTCCAATCGATCCCCTGCATTCTGGACGATCCCATGCAGTGACCATCTAATTGCAGTCAACGCCATTGGCTTAGCAGCTTCTTTCTGTTGCTTCAAACGAAAGAAATGAAACATTTGGGTTGCTTAAAGAGAGAGGTAGTTGGATCAAATCTATGAGAGATAGTCATTGGTCGTAGAACGCCTTCTTGTAGAAGAAATATAAGGTTTAACTGTGTTGGGCAGGTATTTGTATAGATAAGATAGAGGTTTATTAAGGGATAGTAGAGTATTATGGATCTGTTTATTGTGGTTAAATTTACCTACGTTCCGTGAATAGTCTTCGCGGCTTTAAGGTAAGATGTGAGGTCCTGGTTAGTTTCTCATTTAAAACAAGTCTCCGGAATTTACGTCCAATAACACATATATTATCAATTGCATTTATCCCGTTTTGTTATGATTGAACTTCAAGTAGGTGAAATAATCAATCACTTTGGTTTTATTGATATTTAGGAAATGCATTGGTCATTAAATTATGGCTTGTAATTCTAAAGACAATAACCAAACATAGCTATTAGTCATCTGGAAATAAAGTAAAAAAAATTCTCATTGACAAAAATTAAGAAAAGCAGATAACCAAAAAATGACCCTTGTGGTATGCCATAAGAAACCAAAGAGTTGGTCTGACATGTGGCTCTCGAGCTATCTGTTAGCATAATAGCAAAAGCTATGTTTGCAAGAAAATTGGCACAGTTTTCAAGAATATTGATAATCCGTGTCGGGACAGAAATTTAGTGCTACAAAATAAGTTAAAAGTTTGAGCTAATGATTGCTAAATATATTTGTTTGGTTGTATCTGGGTTTAACGCCGTGCTCAAGGCTATTTCATGACGACCACGGATTGTTCACTAAACACTGCTCCTTGCCATATTATTGTGGAAACCCGAAAGAATTATTCTCATTACATCCTAAAATATTATTTATTATTTTCCAAGTGGCTTTAATGTCGTGATTGTTTACGTCAACTTTATTTTCAAAGTGTATCTTTTGAGATCACTTAATTGAACTATTAAATTTGTTTCTATAAAACATATACGGTTTCCTGGAATCAGTTCTTCTAAAGAATGGATGAAATTATTTATGAAGTTATCAACGCTTACGAATCTTGGCTGCAGATCATTCTAATGTAACCAACGGAAACACTGATGTTTGTTTGATTGGGGTTTATCGTCGTACTCAAGGGTAATTAATTTAAATGGCGACGGATTGTCCACTTCACACTGTTCTTTATCTAATTACGGTGGAAAACCCGAAGGAAAACCAGTACCCTATACGTTCCCGTTCAGATTATCATTTCCCATGTTATTGTATTGTGGCGCGCCTTCTTTACCCTGGCTGTATGGGTAAAGAGTACACTGGGAGAATAAAGTCTGAGAGGGACATCGTTTCACTTTGACTTCAATCACAGTGGGTAATAAATAGAAAGATATCACAAACAGATTGGCTTCATACTGCCAGTTAGCTCGGAGACCCCCGGGAATTAAATCCCAAACAAAAATTAAAGAAAATGTGAGAAACGAAGAGTTCAAGAGGAGCAATAGAACTCGGGATATATGTTCCTGGCATTTATTATTGACTATCGTGCAACTGGCCACTTCATTTGCTAATTAAGGTGGTAAACCAAAGGCGTGCTCGATCCGGTGAACAGTACATCGAAGTAAGATTAATTAGTAAGTGCACACGCTAACCACTAAGTCACTGCCTTAAATTCATGAGGAACAATAGAACTTAGGAGAGTTGCTCTTTTTATTTATTATTGATTTTTGTGCAAGAAAATAGCGCATTTAAACATAACATGTCTGTTACATGTGTGAAGAAGTAGTTTGTAAAGAAACTATATTGTATGACTGACCGCCTCACGCGGCTTGTTTATGTTGATAGAATTAAGATGGCAAAGGTAGCATTTCGTATATAGACGTTGGGCTGTTCATTTGTTTGAAACTTAGCAAAAATATATATATATTTATGTTCAGTCGGTAGAGTGTTGGGCCTGTAACCCAAAGGTCCCGGGTTCGAATTTTCTCTCTTCGTTTAATCAAAATATATATAAAAAATAAAATAAAATAAAATAAACCAACTGCAACCATCTGAGTTTCTTAAAGAATTTATTTGACAAGGCCGGTCTACAAATAATTCAGGAACAATCAACATGGCCTAACAGAATAATGTGTCAGCCATGAATGTAGACAATATACACCCTGGTAAGAATGACCAACAACCAAGGACGTTACTTTGTTAAATATTTACCTATGTACAAATAGAGGAACAAGAATTGGAAGGGCGTTGTATGATAAAAGTTCAGGAAAAGTTATGTGGTAATCCAGCGACTTGGCTCTTCTTTCATATGAACATACCCGGTGTCAAAGTCATTTGCTACTTGATACAGGACTGACGGGATATACAAAACTATCGCTTCATCCTGGCGTATTCAGACAATATGACTGTAAGAGATTCCCATAATTTTTCGCGTTTTGATTGGTGGAGCTTCTTTCCGCGCCAAACAGAAGGCCGAAAATTAGGGGAACCACCTAGAAACCACGTTTATGAATGCCACAACCAAAAACTGACGATGTCTACATACATTTTCCGATACAACTTTAGACATAATAATATCCTTTGAATTAAATTAAATTTGAGTGAGAGTATCTATACGCAAGTTATCAAGGATTACTATAGCAATAAAGCAGAATTCTGCGGATTTTCTTAAAAGGACAGTAATCAAAAATCAAAGTACCAACTCCTTTAAGAAATGCAGTTAAAATATGCCTGCAAAATATATGACATACAGTATTTGTTTAACAATACTACAATTTTTTAAGCATCAAGCGTTATTCAATAAACTTTTCTTTTTGCATGCTATATCATGCAGGTTCTAAAGTTGTGTTATTACCAAAGATAAACACTGTGATGTGACAGTTCGTCACTTGACCCTACAGTTACATGTATCTACCATGTTTAATAAACCTAACGGGAATCTGGATAAAGAAAGCACCGATTCTCTTTTGAAAAATGTTATCAAGGCTTAACAGATATATTTTAACGAACAGGGTTAAAATAATACGGTTAATTCGAACAAAATACAGTTTGCCTGAAAATATTTGCTAGTGTTTTTTTTAATGATAAACAAAATAATGACTGCTCCACATTATTTAAACTTGTTCTGGGAGAACTACCGTTGCTATGTGGCTATCTTTGTTTTCTACAGATAGTTCTGAAACTTGAACAGACTGGGGCCGGACCGGGTTTGGAATATGGGCACCTCGGCAACATGTTCTTACTGGGTTATAGGCATTCTGAAAGTTATTTCGCCATATGATGGCGTGTCAGACCATTGGTTGGCTGATTGATTGATTGTTGTTTTTCGCTGTTATCAAGGATATTTCACTTATATAACTGTGATTATACAATAATTGCCACTATCACAACAATGATGTGAAGTGTTTTCATAGTGTTGGAAATATAATATTCCTTTAGTGCTAAGTAAAGACAGCAATGCTACTCTTCAAACAAACTGCTCTTAGCAAGAGGGTGTCAGCCCAACGGTTTGTTTGATTGATTGGTGTTCAAGGGTATTTAACTTATATGCCGACGGATTGTCTACTTCACACAACCCTATTACGGTGGAAAACTGGGAGGAAACCTCTTAAAAAAACACCCCCGCGATTGCTGCAGCCACAGCATGCGACTCGCTTATATACCTGAAGGTGGACTTGATCCTGTGAACGGTAAATCGAATTAGGTTCAGTTTAGGAAGCGCACTTGCTACCACTAAGCCACGGCCCTTCAGCCCAATGGATATGAAAACCAACCGTCACGTTACTGGCAACAAGCAAGACATGTCACAAGAAAACCGAATGTGGAAACGTTGAGCTATACGCCTTACTGTCGTTGTGTTACCCTGAGTGCAACAGGATGTATGATGGTTGTTTTAAGTAGAGGCTATCCTTGTGTAGATATGATGATGTCATTGGAGCTACATGATTACTAAAATACTTACAGCGGACGAAATTTGAATTGTTTGCAACAAGTCATATATAAAAAAGGTACAGTGTTTTGTTTAAATGTAATTTTAGTCGAGAAACGGGCTTGTTCGGCGTGTTTTTTTGGTATAAATCCGCGGAGTACTTTGGTGGATGTCGACGCATGCGCGACAAAACATCCGGCGGTTAACATTACAGGTTTTCTTGTAGTATTATTGCTTCCATTCACATCCGAGATAACTGTACCGGTACGGAAAGTGTCGAAGGATGTTCCGACATGGAGTTACTGGTGTCGACTCAATCCACAGGAGCAACAACAACATATTTCAATCAGTTAACTCGGGGTGAATTTCTCTCTATATACAAATAAATTTATTATTCCTTTTGAGTTCTTTGTTACAGATGTTTAGTAAAAGTTTATTTTGTACGTGTATTATTCTTTTTCGTGTGTTTAAAGCGTATTTAATGTGTGTGAAAAATACTTACACATGTTTAGTCGCTTACGGCGATCTACAAAATTGAAAGCGGTTGCAAACCTGTAAAATCAGCTTTTTATCCGCAATTCTCGGAGATCCACAGTGAATCTATGCAATATATGAACACAAATGATATACATAATAGTATATATATATTAAGCACATATGTCCACTGATGGCAAATTATATATACCTGTAGAAGAAATGTGGATATTATATAAAATCTACCTCTGTATAATAAAGGTAGAACTAATAAGTTAATGTAGAAAAAAAGTAGAAGTTGTAATATATCTGCAGAATAAAGGTAGAAAAGTTAGCATACCTGTAGCATAAAATGTAGAGGTACAATATTTTATCTTTCTGATAAATGTAGAAATAATAAGAAATCTGTTAAATGAAGGTAGAAATAAAAAGATATATAGAATAACTGAAAAATTTGAAGCATATAAGAATATAAAAAAGCATGTATTATGATGCTTCTAGCATACAGGCTGGAGTGTAATATGTCTATTTTTTAATTAGCTGCATATTGTAATATTTTGTTTGTTGACAGGTCTGTTTGGCACACTCCTCGGAGATTTCTATACTGCTCGAATAATAGTGATTATATCCGGTGTTGTGGGGTGTGTCTGTATGTGTCTGGCCAGTATAGGACTCAGTGTCCTCTATATCGCCTGTACCTTTGGAATTGGCCTGGGTAAGTGATGTCTATAATCTAGGAGTGAGTAACGTATGACCCAGGGGGTGGTTGATTTAGCGGTTCATTTCCCTGTGTTTTACAATTTCGCTTGAAATGTGAATTCGCCATTTATTAAACAAATGAAGCTCGTTTTGCCAAATTAATACAGGTTAATTTAATTTAGCGTGTTTGCTTATTAATCCTACTTCGATGTATCGACCACGGGTTCGAGTCTTACCTTCAACCATCAAGCACACAGCGAGTTACACGATGTACCTCCGGCAATCGCGGGGTGGTTATGACGAGGTTTCTTCCCGGTTTTCGTTATATAAGTATCGTTATATAAGTGAAATATTCTTCAGTACAGTCCAGTCAAACAGACAAACAAATTAAACCTCGATACAACTAAATTACTTCCATGTCTAGTTGAAACTAAACCGCCTTCAATGACATTTGAGACTGCTGTCTTAAATACAAATTGTACTAACAAAACTACAGAGAAACTAAACTAGATACCATTTGATAACAATTACGAAAACGTGCCATGGCTCCATTCGATCGACCTTATATGGTAAAAATACTAAATATCACCGACAGGGACTTATTCGGTTTTCTAAGTCATAAATTCTAATTCGGATTTCAGCAGAGGGTCTTCCGTCAGATCTACAAAGTTAGTCTTATGCATCACACCAACATTTCGTCGTATACGTAGGACATCGCATTTCTGACTTGCCTAAAATTTAAAATGATAAGCTTATATATCATACGAAGGACTTATATTATAGAAAGCCAGACCACAATCGAACGTCACAGCGCAGATGATAATATGTAAGTGTAACCGAGGGGAAATTTCTCGTTATATGAAAAAGGTGTTTTCGTGTTATGGCATTACGACAACAAAGTAACGTCCCTTTGCGAGAAATTTCGTCATCGACACGACAGGTGTGGGACAGGTAATTCGCTGTGTATACAATGTTAATTTACTATTTTTTAATTTTACGAGTTTTTCCCACAGCCTCCATGGCCACTATATAGTTGGCATCATCAAAAGAAACAAAATGTTCATATATACGGTGTTTTTATTAATTAATAAAAAGAAACAAAGAAAGAAACCAATAGACCTATGGCCATACTAATAGGATGTTTTGGTGTAAAACTGTATGCTCCAAGATCAGTATTTTACTGTTTAGAATTGTTTATAGTTTAAACTATAGTTTCTGTTGTTGTTTTCAGGAATTGCAAATGGTCTCATGTACGGGAATTCCCTCTCTATGATTGGTCGTTACTTCAGAAAGAAGCGAGCTCTGGCAAACAGTCTAGCGCTATCGGGGGCGAGTGTCGGTCAGATGGCATTACCTCCCCTTATTCACATGGTCATTGAAGAATACTCCGTAAAGGGGGCATTCCTGATTCTTGGTGGCATTTATCTGCATTTTGTTGCTGTTGGCGCCCTCTATAGGCCGATCGAAAACCAGCTCACACCGAAAGTTTCTTTTGAAAACATTGTGTCCGCAAATGATGTTGATGACGATATGTTGGATACGGAATCTCATAATATTTCTCAAGCTGATTTACAGTCCCAACTTGAGCTCAATCAAATGAAATTCACTGATATTTTAAGAAGCAAAATTCAAAGAGAGGAGAGTATAATTAGTCAGATAGGTGTAGCTGGTGGCAGCACGACCAGTAAAATTTTCTTCCCTTACGCTAGTGGTGAGAACATGATGTCAGCCTCTTTACTAAACCTTACACAAATAAGCCGAAAAATGGAGATGGCACTCAGCATTCTGTCTCTTGAAGACATCAAGCCTTCCGAAAAATGTTCATGGTGTTCTTGTCGACGCTGGAACTTACCAAGGATCATAGACTTGTCCGTCCTCAAAAACATCAAATGTTCTTTCTTCTGTGTCATATTTTTCTTTGTGCATTTCACAGGGTTTAATTTCTTTCTATTTTTACCATCAATAGTGGCTGAACGTGGCATAGAGCCATACCAAGCAGGATTACTTCTTTCTGTCATAGGTGTGGCGGATTTATTTGGACGTTTAGGGTGTGGCCTGATAGCTAACTTTGGGATCTGCAAACGCTATAAAATAGTTTCTGCTTGCGGAATGGTCATGGGGATTAACATAATAGCCTTTCTTTTCTTCGCTAACGAATTCTGGCAGATGGCTTTGCAGAGTGCAATAAATGGTGCTGCATTTGGTGGGTACATAACCCTCGTCTCGGTGGTTCTCATCGACTGTCTTGGCCTAGAGCTCCTGCCCCGGATATTGGGCGTCGTTCTCTTCTGTCAGGGTCTGGGACCAACTTTGGGACAAGCCTTTCTAGGTAAGAAAATATGTACTCTTTAATATAGGCCGATGGTTTTAAGCGGATAATGCAAAGTGCATTCAAATGTTTCATACACAAAAAAGGTATAGATGATGCGTAACATTAAGTTTCCATCTTTATCAATACCCATCAGGTACCCTCTTAGAAAATAGTGGTTCTCTGAGGGTTATTTAGAAAAGAGGATTGTTCTATATGGAACCATTACGAGGAAAAAGTTTCCCAAAGACACTTTGACCTTATTTGGTATGTCTACCAGCGAATCTTTCTGTAGGAGAGGGAATAATGAACAAAATTTAACTCCATTGGTGCAAGTTGGGAAGTCTTAATTTAATACAGTGTATAATACAATCGTCAAATTTTATTTGTGTACGTGACAATCCTCAGAAGGACATGTAAGTGTTTATGTTGTAAGCTTCATACTTTCTGGAGCTAAAGGGGAACAGGAAGCCGATCTGTTTGTGGTGTCTGCATTGCGTTCTGTTGTTGTCGCCCTGTATTTGTCCCGTCCTGTCTTTGTTTGATGCCAGTGGTGTGGAGCGTTGCTTCCTTCGCCCATTGGGCTAGCACGTCTTCATATAAGTGAAATACCCTTGATAACGACGTTAAACCTCAGTCAAACAAACCAACAATCATACGTTTCTGGTTCCTCCGTGCGGGTTCAAATGTATTTTAACTGACTTTACCAGACCGTATCTTTCAAATAGTTTTGTTTCTTTTTAGCGAGTTGAGCAACAAAAGACAATAATGTATTTCCTTCACTTTCAGCGAATGTAGCTCCTAAGCTTTAAAACTATGTGTGATCAATTCATTTTTGGGTCTTTTAAAAAGTGTGTTTTAACAGTGTTATCCTTTTTATTGGATAACATTTTCTTAGTTTTAACGCATTCAAGCTCAGTAAATGTTGCAGCCCGCGAAATTTTTTGAACTAGTATCTGTTCTTCCTAAGAAATCACTAAATAGCGAAAACAATATGTGTGACAAAGTTAATATGAAATAATTCCGCTAACAGGTTCCTGGTCTGTTTCTGTTACAGGTTGGTTACGGGACAGAACGGGTGGATTCGACACTGTCTTGTGGATTTTAGGACTGTCTGGAATCCTGTCAAGCTCTCTTCTATTACTCTACCCAATAGCTAAACGATTTGAAGACAAACGAGTTCGGCGCTTAGAAGAACGCCGGAAAACTAATGATGTTCACTGTTCATAAACAGGTTTTACGATTAGAATTCTGATTGGCCATTTCATTTTTATTTCATTTCATTTAGTTCACCAGATATATATATGTAAACATTTGAATACAGTTAATAAACAAATATTTCCATGTAACGCGTTTTACATGGCTTTAACAAATTCTTGCTGGAACAGAAACTCCTGGAGCTTTTCGTATTCCATTAATTCAGTAAAATGACGTAAAACTTTTCTTGATCCCAAAGTAAATTAAACCAACAGATCTGTTTGAGGTAAAGCGTGACGTACCTGCAAAACAGAAACGGGAGGAACATCACTAGCCTCAATACGGTGTGACTGAATAGGTGCTGTTTCCGATATCAGTATAGTAATACAGGGAGCAAGTCGTGCCTGACGTCAGTATACTCCTGGGTGTTCTATAATGTTTCGTCTATCTATAATTTGACTACGCTCGTTTAACCGGCGATCGGCTTACAGTAGCCCATACTGACTGTACCCTATACGCTGGTTCATATAGCAAAGCTTTTCAGGTAAACGGCCGCAGAGACTCTAGACTAACACAAAATATATTGGTTGATCTGGTCACATGAGCATACAGTACTCTCGTCAGGAACTTTGCTCCGCCACTTTGCACACCTCTATGCTCATGTGACCAGATCAACCAATAGGATTTTGTGTGAGTCTAGAGCCTAAGACTGAAGCCCTTTACGTGAAAAGCTTTGCTATATGAACCAGCGTCTCGGTTACAGTCAGTATGGGCAACCGATCGCTGGTAAAACGAGCGTATAATTTCACGGAATGGAGCCTCGGGTATGGTGTCAACAGTTTGCAACTGAACGGAGAGTCGAGACTATTCTGTGACAGGGTGGATGGAGTCTTATGTCTGTTGTCCGTATACTGTGGCAGGGTGGAGTCTCCTGTCTGGTGTCCGTATACTGTGACGGGGTGGAGTTCCCTGCTTGGTCTCTGTATAATGTGACGGGTGGAGTCTCCTGTCAGGTGTCAGTTTACTGTGACAGGGTGGAGTCTCCTGTCTGGTGTCAGTATACTGTGACGGGGTGGAGTCCCCTGTCTGGTGTCAGTATACTGTGACGGGGTGAAGTATCTTGTCTGGTGTCTGTATACTGTGACGGGGTAGAGTCTCCTCTCAGGTGTCAGTATACTGTGACGGGAGGGGGAGTCTCCTGTCTGGTGTCAGTATACTGTGACTGGGTGGAGTACCCTGTCTTGTGTCAGTATATTGTGACAAGGTGGAATCTCCTGTTGTGGTGTCAGTATACTGTGACGGTGTGGAGTCTCCTGTCTGTTGTCAGTATACTGTGACGGGGAAGTCTCCTGTCTGTTGTCAGTATACTGTGACGGGGGAGTCTCCTGTCTGGTGTCAGTATACTGTGACTGGGTAGAGTACCCTGTGTGGTGTCAGTATACTGTGACTGGGTAGAGTACCCTGTGTGGTGTCAGTATGCTGTGACGGTGTGGAGTCTCCTGTTTGGTGTTCGTATACTGTGACGGGGTGGAGTCCCTTGTCTGTTGTCAGTATACAGTGACGGGGTGAAGTCTTCTGTCTGGTGTCAGTATACGGTGACGGGGTGGAGCCTCCTGTCTGGTGTCAGTATACTGTGATGGGCTGAAGTATCATGTCTGGTGTCAGTATACTGTGACGGGATAGAGTCTCCTCTCAGGTGTCAGTATACTGTGACGGGAGGAATTCCCTGCTTGGTGTCAGTATACTGTGACGGGGTGAAGTCTCCTGTCAGTATACTGTGAGGAGGTAGAATCTTCTGCATAGTGTCCGCATACTGTGACGGGGTGGAGTCTCCTGTCTGGTGGCAGTATACTGTGACGGGGAAGAATCTCCTCATAGGTGTCAGTATACTGTGACGGGGTAGAGTTCTCTGCCTGGTGTCAGTATATTGCGACGGGGTTGAGTCTCCTGCCTGGTGTCAGTATACTGTGACGGGGTGAAGTCTCCTGCCTGGTGTCAGTATACTGTGACGGGGTGGAGTCTCTTGTCTGGTGTCAGTACACTGTGGCGGGTCGGAGTCTTCTGCCTGGTGTCAGTATACTGTGACGGGTGAAATATCCTGCCTGGTGTCAGTATACTGTGACGGGGTATAGTCACCAGCCTGGTGTCAGTATACTGTGACGGTGTGGAGTCTCCTGTTTGGTGTTCGTATACTGTGACGGGGTGGAGTCCCTTGTCTGTTGTCAGTATAC
>JARFOD010008966.1:0-11475 GCA_031763545.1 Mopalia muscosa | reverse complement strand
CAGTAAAAGTGTTATCATAAACGTCATGTGATGTTTTACCTAGAATAAATGATAATAAAGCCAGTAGTGCACCTTAAAGACTGTTCCTTGCCTTATTAAAATAGAAAAGCATGAGGAAATCTCATACTTGAACCATAATGTTCTTACGGTGCTAAGTAAAAGCAATGTAATTATGATATGACCCATTTCTCGGATCAGAGGGACGAAAAAATTAGATGATTTGATAAAAGCTACATGAAGTGTCCAAGGAGATAACAGAAGAGCAAAGTTTTGATTGGGACAAAAAATTGTTGGCAAACATGTATTTGTCTGAACCCAAATGCATGGATACAAATGCTTCAATTTGGAGTGTCCGTATATAAACCAAGTAATTACCACACATACATGGGAGTCACTTTCTTACTTAAAGTGTTTTTAGACAGGTATTAGGTGCCTTTTAGACAATCGGTACACTTTATGAAATAGCAACACAAAGTGTAAGTAAGTTATCCTTATTGTCATGGGAACACAATAAATAACTTCAGTACTGGTTGCCATGGAATTCATTTTGACCAAGATGGCCCTGGAGGAACTGGTCGGTTTCTGAATCGAACTCCAACACCTAGACAAGTCGATATTTGTAGTCTATTTGATCCCTTTGAAACTGTTGAGCAGCTACTCAGGTCAAAACTATTATTCAAATGGAGATTTTTTAAACGTCATTATAGTAAGATATGATCAGATGGCATGAGAATAAATTTGGGATGGATGTGATTTGATTAGACTGAACTTGATGAAATGGGATTGGGTTTGATTTGCTATGATTTCACTAGATGGGATTGAATGATATATGGGAAATGATAGATTGAATGATTTTTGGTTCACTGCAACTGATGAAACAGTAAACTATTCTAGCCAAATGTGACCAGCTATGAGTCAATTATTTGGCAGGTTTAGAATTATTTTGCTGGCAAACCTTGAAAGAGTTTATCAACAATAACAAGATGACACCTGGCACTCTGTTCAACAAGCTATCTTATCTGGCATGTAGACACTGGATTATCTGCCATGTCACCTCAGTGTTTACACTAGACCGAATTATTATCTGTATATACTATAATTTATCTGCCTTTAACACCCAGGGTTAATTTATGTGTGTTATCTTTTAAAACCACTCTAATAGCTGAACTGGCACATTCTGGGGACACAACAGTGGCCAAATTGGGGTACATGTTCTAATTAATTCAAACATATTTACTAAATGTTTCAACATTGGAAAATAATCTTCCTTCAGTGCCAATGAGTATAACAAAGCTACGCACAAACAGACTGGCCTCAGTCAAAGGGCACTGCTCTTGTTCGCTTTATTTTGCAATAAACTTTTTTTTTAAATAAGTACTGTGTCTTTCAAAATAATTTTTGTCTGTTGCTTTGATTTGAGGTAACTGAGTTATTTCACCCATTTCAAAATAAGCATTTTTGAATGTATATGATTAAAGAAAGTCACATTCTTAAACTGTTGTAAATTGCTTATAAAGACAATTACATTTACAGTGTTAAATTTGTTTTGGCATACTCATTCACTATTAAAGAAAAAATATAGGTAATTTTTTTTAGAAAAAAATACATGCAGTGAACTATGCCTGTTTTAAAAACTGTTCAAATATTATAAACCTAAACTCAACTTATCAATCTTTTCCAAATCACATCTTAATAAAAAATATTTGGTTGATAGATTTTTTATTGTTTGACTGAGGGGGTGTTTAAATATATGAGGGTGTGACAGCAGTGTACTTTAAAAGTAATCACCGCTCTTAGATATTTATAGTTATACTCTATTCGAAAAAATAAATGTTCTAAACTTGTATGTCTATGTATGAAAAATACCAAACTCAACCAGAAGATTAAAAATACTTGATAAAATTGTAATTCCATTTATTTTATGTTTGTCCATTTGATTTCTGAAACTGTCCTTCAAACACACGCAAACATACACTTACATGTATCACGATGTCATTTTGAATTATGACAAAAATTAAAACAAATTAAGACAAATGTGTACCTCTTAGAGTCGATAGTAACTTTTCACTGTCCTTAAAGTTATTTCCCTCATATGTCATGAAGCCAGCCCAATATGTTTAGTTAAATAGACCTAACACAACTGACAACAAACTATGACCAGATGATGGAGTTAGTAGCCTCAAAAAGCTAAGAAATATAATTTTATAACTATGTATCAAGTGTATTTTGTTGCTCTTTTACTTGTGAAATTATGACCAATTATAACTTGATGACAAGCACAATATAAAAGAAAAAAAAAATAGCAGAAAGAAAAAAAATAGCAAAAAGACAGAGTTCACAATGTTATTTGATGACACAATTTGAGAGCAGCAGGATATCAGATCCTCAATCCCAATAATCCATGATTCGAAAATAAATGATAACTACAAACCCTATCTCATCTTTTCCACTTATCCGTTTCAAACCGAATAGGGGCAGCAGGGCTTCACATTTGAGGAGAATGATGACTCACCCTCACCTAATTAATGATTGAGGTACACGGTTTTCAGTTAGCTCTCGCAGATTGTGCAATTTAACATTATGCTAAATAGAATTCACTCGTCTAAAAAATAAATACTCTCCTAAAACCAACTAGGTGAGTGATTTTCAGCTCTCCTATTAATTTCAAACATGAAGCCATAGACAGACATTTTAAGCATTCATATTTCTTGCCAGTTGAATAGGAGAGAAAGCAGAAATCGTTCCATGATCCACATAATGTATTTTGTGGTTTATAGTTCCCTCCAAACCTTGTCAAAATCAACTGACTTTTTTGGTACTTTACCATGGAATAGGTAGGTATATAAAGAAAATTCAACTTACTAAATTTTTGGAAAGTCCTGTGTAAAAACATGGGTCATATTTACTATTGCTGGGAGTATCACTGAATGAACACAGTTGTGTGTTTAGATGACTGTTCTCCAACCAATTGGCCCCATCATAAGTTTGTAGGGGGAACAGGTTACAACTGTTGTCAAGCTCTGTATAAGTAATGCAGCAAACTTCAGCATTTCACCAGCCTAACCCCCCTCCACATCAGTGCCTATTTGAAAACAAAGCAAATGTCATATGCAAATATAAACAATGATTAGTTAAGCTTCAGACTTGATTTACAATGTATGTCAAAACAAACAAATTTAAAGCAACAAAATAAAAAAATAAAGTCTGGAATCAAATTAAATTGCCTCCACTGGTATTTGAACTCTGGTTCTATGAGTGTAACTATTTTTGGGGATTTACAGTAGGCACCTTGCATTGTTAGTCTCGGTTTAAGACAAACTTTAAAGCGATGCTTTCTGCTGAAAAAACCCTATATCCCTTGACAGGTTACCATTAAATATACTTAAATATGGCATCCACTTATTGTTTCTTCATATGATAAAATAACCTGTGGGCTACAGATATATACTTATCTACGACCAATGGCTGCTGACATTTTGGGCGTGGCCAACCCTGTCCATGACATCACGCGACTTACAATCTTGTGTGTTACAGTTAATCATATGTGAGAACTGTCGGACAAAGGTTTAAACCGTCGAATCTATAAATGTCGTGGCGTGGGCTCCTATTTTGAAAAGATATATGATTGGTCAATATAAGTGGAGCTCTTCTGTTTAGTGTTAAAAGTACCAAGACATGGCTATGTGGATGAATTTGACTGCAGTTAAAGCATTACCCAATGTTTAAGATCCAATTTAAAAATGGATATAGCTCTATTAGAAAATTCAAGAGCATAATACAGTACATTTGTGTTAAACTATTAATTTCTGCATAACCACTTCTTTTAAAGTATTCTTTATTTCATTTAATCAACGACCAACTCTTTTGAAAAGTGTGAATGGATTCTAATTCAGGGACGACATTATGTAATCCCAATCCAAACTGCAATAAAAATACACTTTTGTGCTTCCTTGTGTTACAGAGTTTGAGACAAGCTGTTGTTTTCGCTCAGTGAAAATGTCGGACATTGTTTGCTTTTTATTTTAAACCTTTGACTCGTTTATAATCTTATAGTCTATTAGGCCAACTGAAGGGAAAAATGTTGCAATTTTTATTTTGATGATACTCTGTCGATACTGGTACAGGGGATAATCAAAAGCTTTCTCTTTCTTTACTAGTTTAACAAAAGCCTCCTCATACATTAGCCCTCTGGCTAAAGGGCAGTTTGTTGGAAGAGTGAGAAGCAATACTGAAGGAAATAACTTTCAAACATTATGGAAATGCTCCACATTTTGGTTGTACTAGTGTTAATTATTGTTGGAATACACCTTCATATAATTTGAATACCCATAAGCAAGTCGTAAAACACCAATCATTCAAGCCTCACAAATTGTTTTTATGGAAGATCTTTCAAAAACAGGGGCGTGACCTAAGTGGCAATGCATGATGGACCGACATGTGTAGCTACGTGTACTACATTTCTTCAGTACATTTCTTCTTTACCTGGCTACCTCATGGAACAAAGAGGCACTGAGGTATTGAGAGTTGGCTGCAATTGACTTCCATATAAACTGGTTCATATATCACAACAGGCAAAGGCATCAAAACAGCCCATTAATTATCAGTTCTGGTTACACAGAATTAATAGCTGGAAACAGATTACATGATGATGTAGCTTGATCTACATGTATTAATATCTCCCTAATTAATACAATTATTTCCGACATTTGGTCAAATTAACTAAGATTAGTTAGTGGGCGATAACATATAAATTATGAAGCTGATAATAACTCACATTAACTGGCAGCTGGAATGGGTCATTGATATTATTGGGCATCTTGTCGATCAAAAGTACCCTTCAAATACAATCACTTCAATCTATTTAGATAATTCCATGTATGTTTTTCTGTCTGAATGAATGGGTGTAATATTGTCCTGAACAGTCCTGTGTATTACATGGTGTGTCAATGTAATGTTAATGTACGTTCATGTCCTGTATTATTTAAATCTTATTAAAATATTAAAATTTTTTAAAAAAAGCAAAAAAAATAAAAAAATAAATCACACAAAAAGAGTGCGCTTTGGCTTTGTCCAGTCTGTTTGTGTAATCCATGTATCAAATGAAATGTCGATGAAATGTCAAATTTCTCCCTTACATAACAAATGCCACAAAGGTCATAAATTTATTTCCAAATCCTACATGTCTTACACTCCACATGGTCACTACCCTTCACTAACCAAGAGTTTTATTCAGAGCTTCTCTACATTATAAGCCTTGGTGGAATGAGGCGCTAAAACCAGAATCTATATCCGACCAATTGATTGGATGCCTGTGGTCTTGTGTACACCCAATCAGATGGCGTGTCACAATGAGATTTGGCTAGTGAAAAAAAGCTACGATTGTCAATATTATGGATAAGGAATGACGCAGGTAAGTTTTAAGCGCATAAAGGATTGGTCGAAAGTAATAACTACAGGGGTGAGGAAGCTTCATTTTTGATAGATCAGAAAACGGAACATCACATTAGAGGTAGGTATCTATCAAATACAAGCGGATTTTCACCAAATCTGAGTTACATGTACTTTCTCAAGTCTGCCATTTGGTTTTTTAGATGACAGTTATATTTTAAGCGATTTCTCGTACCTCATACACAGACAAGACAAACACAAGATGCAAGACAAGCTTACACATAAAATCACAACAATGGTATCATGCTGCTCAGAGAGCATACATGTATGTCCAAGGCTTCAAGCAGATGCTCAAGACTTTGTTTTTACAGAAGACTTTTTTACTCAAACCTTGAATTCACCAAACTCATTTCAGGTTAGAATAAAATTTGTTGAACATAAATATCTCATGTATATTTAAACTATTTTCTAAGTTAGTACTTTATACAACTCTTGCTAACTACCTGCGGTTCTTTATAGTAAAAATTTGGTGGAGCTTTTAACAATAATGTATAGTACCGGTAAATCAATTTTTTTTTAATTGTTTTTAATTACATGAAAAACTTGATGGCCTAACCAAGATTCACTATTTGAGATGTACAACATATCTCAAACATGAAAAACCAAAAGAGAACAAGTCTATTTCACAATGTTTATAGTCTATCACTTGCTAGCTTATATATAAAGTTATATAGTAATCACCATGATACTAAGGGTGGCAGGAAATTTATCAACAGTGAATGGAGAAGGAGTTGCTGAATGAACTGAGGGTGGTTTAAGTTTATTCTATGGCTAATTCCACTGTGATTGTAACAAAATAGAGAGCCTGTTTGTTGCTCCTTTAAACTGAGTGATCTGCAGACTGATTAGGCTCCAAGCCTCGTTTGAAATGTTTATTAGCCTCAGAGAATCCCCGCTATATTTACAGCCTCATACAAGATACCCAAAGCAATAGGATAACCAGTTACTATGAGGCATCCATCATGCATTATCCTTTTCTGCAGCCTGTCAAAACTTGTCCAATTTCATTATCTCTTTATAACAACAGCTTAAATAGCATTATTTCCATTGCTGAGTTCCCATGACGAGAATATCCATATGGATGCATTCATCAATATCACTAACCAACAAACCAACCAGCCTATGAATTTCACAAAGTACATGAAGAGTTAACTTACAACTTCAATAAAAGATGAACATGTGACCTTAAAGTTGTTGTACTTTGTGGACAGAACATATGATGAAAAGTCTGTTAACAGATCCATTAGCCATCACAAATTTCCTCTTAAGTCTAATTGTACCTTACCACAATATTTTGGTGCCAGCCTAGGAATAGATCCCTGTTTACGGTACGCTAGAAAACTTTCTCTATGACTTTTCCATTCCTTCAATAAGCAGGCTGTCATGGGTTTAGCACTTGCCTGGATCTATTCACCAGTAACAAAGAGCTCCAAAAGCCTCCACTTTAAACAGGATCTGGTTATGTTAAGTCCCTATGTTGTTGTAGTTTCACCATTTAACTGACTCCGTAACTGGATCCTGCACAGTAAGTCAGTTACCATCTGTCAGTCCAGCTAGTTACCATTCAATACTGTAAATCTACTAACAGTTACCATACACTACTCTAAAATAGTATTGTATAATAATCTAAGAAAACGACAGTTTCAATCCAAAAGTGAAATTATATTTTTTGTCTGCTACCATTTAGCAAATAAGCCGATCAAATACTGGAATCTATTAACAGTTACCATACACCACTTGTTTAATAATACTATAATCTACTAAAAGTGAACATCAAATACTAGAAATCTACTGACAGTTACAATATATCATACTCTAGTATAAAAATAGTATTATAAAATAATGTAACAGAAACAAGTTGCTTTACGATAGTGTAATTATTCTTTTGGTTTACTAAAATACTGTATATTTACTAAAAGTTACCATCAATAAATATAAAGAAAACAACATTATTATCAAATGTTTAAAATCTACTAAAATGTTCTGTCCAATACTATAAATGTACTCAAATTCACAATACACTACTTTGAATGTACATAAAGTTATCATGTAAAATGATGTAACGAAATAAGTAAGACCCAGAAAGGGAAAATCTGTTATAAGACAACCAAATAAGACAACAAGACAATCAAATAATATCATGATACAAGACAATTAAAAAATATGATAATATCATGGTACAAGACAATCAAAAAATATCATGACCCGAAACAATCAAAAAGTGTCAAGATTCAAGACAAAACAAAATTATAAGATATTATGCAATCCAAGTACAGAATTTAAAACCTAGTGAAATTGGCGGATTAGGAGAGTTTTGAGAGGAAGAAACCCCCCCCCCCCAAAAAAAAAAAACTAATGAGAGCATTATACCATCTGTTATTGCGATAAGATTTTTGTTTACAATAAATCTGTAACAGGACATTCAGTATTTTGTTTTCTTTGGATTTCTTTTAATTACCATTTTCACTTTGTCAGGACATATTTCAAAGTTAAAAAGTAAAAAATAAAAATAAAATAATAATAACCAGCTTAGCACTTTTTAGTTGTTTTCATGTATATATGTTCATGATATATTTGCTAAATTAAGTTTTTAGCTCTCCAAGGTTTTAAATTTAATATTCAGTAATCCTACTGAATTCAGATAAGGTCAGAAGCTAATGAGAATACGGGCTTCATGAAGGGCAGACAACTGGTGTGTATTACTATATTAACATTATTCTAATGCCAGCTGTCAAAACTTCACTCTCTTTACTGGGAGCAATCTGTTTACATTGGACAAGACGGCTCTGATACAAACATCCATCCCATTAACTGACCCTTTGAAATGACCACTGGATAGATTATCATCCTGGTCCATGAATAACCAGCTCAGTAACTCAGCCATCTGAATTCCTGGCTTAAGACTTACCAGTAGTTTTCTCTGCTAGCTCACTGTCTGTAATGACCGCTGTCCAGATTAGCATCTTTGTTCATGACTGACCCTCTCATTAAAAAACATCATCCTTATTATTATCAGACCTGGCTGAATTCCTGGCTAAAGGGTGACTAGTAGTTTCCTCTATTAACCCTCTGTCAACAGTGACTGCTGTCCAGATAAGCATCTTTGTTCATTATTGACCGTCTCGTTAAAAACTTAACACGTCTATCATGGTAATGAGTGTCCACCAGTTTAATTATTAGTTTCCTCTATTAACTCACTGTCTACAGTGACTGCTGTCTAGATTAGTATCTTTGTTTATCACTGACCCCTCTCATTAAAAACCTAACACCGTAACCATGGTAACAACTTGACCACCCCTTTAACTTGTAGTTTCTTCTATTGGGGCCAGACACCAGTCTGATTAGCATCTTCCTCAATTCACTGGCCGGCTTTAGCTTGTAGTTACCATAATAATTAACTCACTGTCTACAGTAGCTGTTGTCCAGATTAGCATCTTTGTTCATCACTGACCATCTTGTTAAAAACCTAACACAGCTATCATGGCGAATAACAAGTGACCACCCCTTCAACTTGTAGTTTCCACTATAACAAATTTCTCTGTTAACTCTCTGTATGTAGGAGCCAAACATCAGTCAGATAAGCATCTTTGTTAAACACTGACCATCTTGTCAAAAACCTAACACAGTTGATAACAAGGGAACACCCCTTTAACCAATCCCCAGTCAGGTTTGCATCTTTCTCTATCACTGACCCGCTCTTTAAACACCGGACACATGGCTATAGTGGTGGATAATGAGTGACCACCCCCTTATAAATTCCTCTGTTAACCAACTATCTATAGAGACCACTGTCCAAATTAACATTGTTGTTTATCACTGACTGGCTGGTAAAAAAATTGACACTGGTGGATAACAAGTGACCACCCCTTTAACCCACTGTCTATAGGAGCCAAACACCAGTTAGATTAGCATCTTCCTTGATCACTGGCTGGCTGGTTAAAACCCGATATGGCTATCATTGTGGATAATGAGTGACCAACTCTTTAACTTGTGGTTTCCACTATCAACCTGCTGTCTGAAGTGACCAGTGTCCAGATTAGCATCTTTGTCTGTCACCGACTAGCTCTCATTAAAACCCAACACAGCTATCATGGTGGATAACAAGGGAACACCCCTTTAGGTTTGAAAATCCTCTATTAAGGAGTGACCACCGCTTTTAACCCACTGTCTTTGGGAGCCAAACACCAGTCAGATTTGCATCTATCTTTATCACTGACCATCTTGTTAAAAACCCAATATGGCTATCATGGTGGATTTTAAGTGACCACCCCTTAAGCTTGTAGTTTCCACTTTAATAAACTCACTGTCCATAGGGACCAGTGTCCAGATTAGCATCATTCTTCATCACTGATCATCTCAATAAAAACCCAACCCAGTTATCATTGTGGATAACAAGTGACCACCACTTTTACTTATAAATTCCTCTGGTAACCAGCTGCCTTTTGAAACCAAACACCAGTCAGATTAGCATCTTTGTCTATCACTGACCATCTTGTTAAAAATAATACAACACAGATACGAGATGGATAAGCAGTGACCACAAGTTTTAGAGATTTTATTTATTTGATGATTATTCCCTTGTAACACTGCCTTACTAAATTCGCTAGGAAAAACCCACAAGTCATATGAAAGTTATGCAACATTTCTGTTTGCTTCTTGCTGTTTCTTTCAAAATTTTGATATTCTGTTCAATGACATTTGACTATAAGAGTTCCGTTTGCTTCAAAATTAGCATTTTATAACCATCAAGTACCATCTAGCTTTCCAATGCAGACTGGCAACTGTATTAGTTTATTTAGAAACTTTATTGCAAAATTTTCCACAGTTTAAATATAGTTCAATTGAGGTCCAAATCATTGTTTCGCAGTTCGTTGGTATATAATACATCATTACAGTGCTGAAACCCTACACACCAAAACCAGCCAAGATAAAGCTGATCTGAAATTGTGTTACAAATATATCTTCTGTCAGCAGATTCTTCCCAGGTAACTGCTGATTGGTGGATATTTAGGATAACTCATCTCATTTGTCGCTTTAACCTTATCCAGGAAGCTCTTGTTGGTTGATATAACCCACACCTGATAAGATACCCTAGGGAGTTCAACATAAACTCATGGAGATATGACACAACTGATGTTTGGATTACCTTTCACCACAAACAAGTCAGAAGGGATCAACTCCCTTAGAGTTTTTTTAAAAAGGGTTTTCCAATAAAACAGAAAAAAACCCCTAAAGTTACGTAAGCCTTTTTTTCTTTCTGCTGAGATAAATTATTTTTGGCTTGGTTTGTGACTTTAAGTCAAGCTTTAAATAAAATAACTCAGATTACCGAATATCAGCAACAGTTTTAATGACGCCATTTTACAAAGCGATCTTACCTTACACAATATCTTCAACACTGGTTTTCACCGAACCTAAATTATAACTTTTAGCAGTTTGGACTGAGAAATAGGCTTTACCACAGGGGGTCTTACATGTTATTTCTTTGGACTGTTTATGTTTTGCGTAAGGTAAGATCCCTTTAAAAAAAAAAGCTTGTTAACATGACATGTACATAGTCTAGATTTTTATATGGGACAGATTGGAATATTTTAAATGTAGATGGGCTAAATTTGTCAAAACATAGATTTATGACAGGCAGGTTTCCATTGCTAGCTAAGACACAGACTAGGGCAACACGAAGCTCCTTCTGGACCATATGTCAGAGAACTTAGAGGTTGAAATCTTCTTTCATAAGTTGCAATGTATAAATGTCTATTCTGATCCTTTTTACAGTTTTACATGTAGATTTTTATGAATAAGATTTCTGGTTGATCAAGCTCTATTAAAAGTTCTGCATCCTCTTTGCTTCGCCTTGAGTGTTAGACTATAATTGAAATGGGTGCAAACACATTTTGCTGTTCATTCATATACTAACCCTAACACTTATCCTGAACAAATCGTGGCAAAGTATTGTTTGTTTGTTTGTTTGATTTGTGTTTAACGTCGTACTCAAGGGTATTTCACTTATATGACGACGGACAAAAA
>JARFOD010008955.1:0-11475 GCA_031763545.1 Mopalia muscosa | reverse complement strand
TATTTCTGTCCGTCATCATATAAGTGAAATACCCTTGAGTACGACGTTAAACACCAATCAAACAAACAAACAAACAAGCAATTGGGTGACTTTTTTTGTTTAAGGCAACATTCATTTTCTTTTGAAATCAATAAGTCTTCAAATGTTAACAGGGCCTGCAGCCGTGGCTCAGTGGTAGGGTGTGCGCTTCCTTAAACTGAACCTGCTTCGATTTACCGTTCATGAGATCATGTCCGCCTGTCGACCATCAGGTATATGAGCAAGTCACATGTTGTGGCTCTGGTAATCACGGTGGTGGTTTTTACGAGGTTTCGGACCTCCCAGTTATCCAACGTAATAAGGCTGTGTTTAGTGTGAAGTGGACAATGCGTTGTCATATAAGTGAAATACCCTTGAGTAGGACATTAAAAAACAATCAAACAAACAAATCAAATGTTAACAGAACTCAATTTAATCATTCAAGGACAATACTCTTACTTCTGCATTCTGCCTTTTGTGGTTTTTTTTTACCATGCCCAAGGTAAACCTTTTCAAATTTTGTGTGAAGCTTGATATGCTGGCATATTGAATGATGCAGGGTACAATTGTCAGACACATTGCCTTCACAGGGCTGACATATTGTTGAGTTGGGTGTTAAAACACCCATCAAAGAAATGTGCTTAACAGTGGGAAAGAAAAAGGAAAAAGGTACCTACCTACCCATGCTTTTGAAGAGTTCATTACTTGAAAGACAGATATTTAAAGGACAGTCCTGTATTATCAGGGATTAAGATTAAGCATCGAAACCCCATGCCCAAAGTCTGTGTGATATTGGAAATCTGAGTGGATGAAGTCCAGGTAATGTCATTCATTTCTTTTATGATTTGTGTCATCCCTCTAAATGGACTAGGAATACTGAAAATACATTGGTATAGTGAAATAACTGGCAGAATATAACCTGAACATCAAGTCAAATAACTCAGATTTAGAATAAACTGCCACTCATGTCAGTGCATTGTTAAAGTATTATTTGTGGATTTCAGGTTGGCTTCAGTTAGATGGATCATGTGTACAGGTATTTGGTGCTAGGCTCAGGTGGGATAATGCTCAGGAAACCTGCCTCAGGTGAGGACCTGTTTGTTACCATTGGTGTTTGGCAGGCAATCTGTTATTAGAACCACTTGATAACTGTTAATCCTATCATCATCTTATATTAAATAGGTAACCATGACATTAAAGGGAAAAAGGATGACTTAAAATTCCAATCAATCAACCCAGCATGTTTTAATTTGGCTTTCTTAATATTTTTGTAGTGTTGGTGGAAATCTATTAAAACTAGTGGACTTTGAGATGACTCAGCTTGCTGGAGAACTAGCCTCAATGAATGGAACCAGCTCATTCTGGATAGGTAACTACCCATTAATATTTTTTTATTATATAATATGTACAAAACAATAAATGTAAATTATCACCCCAGGGATAAACAGCCTTAATGATTATGCTTGCGGTTTCACTATACTTAATATCACATTCTCGAATACTTACTTTTCCTACCCCCATAGAAAAAGCGTTATTATTGTTCTGCTCGCATAAGATGAGAATAAGAATTGTGATCACTCACACTCTTATTGTGCTCACCAAATATGAGAATAGGAAAGTGATGAACAACAATCAATCCAATAACTTTTCTGTCAGTGTAATATGCAATTGTTGTCTTATCTGTCTATTTTGATTCAGGCATGTCCATATCATCCTCACATGAGGCAAGTTGGGCAGATGGTTCCAGTGGATTGGTGAGAGAAGGATTCTGGTCACAAGGATACCCTGGTCAGGATGAAGGCTGTGTGTATGTTAGTCAGTCATCCTTACATGGGGGTAGCTATCTGTGGAGTGTGGCACCTTGTCAGGAGTTACAGCCCTTTATCTGCCAACGACCTGCATGTTCAGAAGGTAACACTTACTTAAATCATTAGGTTAGCTTATGCAGTATTGGTAAAATAGAATACAGATAAATGATATAGTTATTTCCATGTAGACCTGCAAATATAATAAAGATATTTTCTAGTTCTCTTCTCAAGTTGTGTATTTCTCCTCCTGTAGACTCGTTCCACTGTGCGCATGCAGCATGTGTCCCTCAAAACTGGGTGTGTGATGGCCTGGATGATTGTGGGGATATGTCGGATGAGATCGACTGTAGTAAGTACTTTATATGATGAGATTAACTGAAGTAAGGGCTTTATATGATGAGATCAACTGTAGTAAGTACTTTATATGATGAGATCAACTGTAGTAAGTGATTTATATTATGAGATCAACTGTAGTAAGTGCTTTATATGATGAGATCAACTGTAGTAAGTGCTTTATATGATGAGATCAACTGTAGTTAGGACTTTATTTGATGAGATCAACTGTAGTAAATGCATTATATTATGAGACCAACTGTAGTAAGTGCTTTATATGATGAGATCAACTGCAGTAAGTGCTTTATATGATGAGATCAACTGTAGTAAGTGCTAAGTGTTTATCTTATAACATGTGAAATAATACTGAGAATTACATCATACATCAAGCTGACACATTTATTCAATCAAGTAGTTGTTGTTTTTTGGTTCAAACTGAGTTAATAGATCTTGTGAAGTCCCCCTCCTCCTTCCCCCTTAAACATATTGTTTTTTTTTTTATTCCTTTGACCTGTAACCAACAGAAGTGTTAACTAAGAATGACAGATTTTAAATGTGATTTTCTGAAGAAACAGCAGGGATAAACATTTCTACTTTAAGAACTGAACTGTATTTACATGCTTTGTGACTTGAACTGTATTAACAGGAAGCCATAAGTTTATTTCTAATTTTGTATTGTCTTTAGATTCCAGATGTTCATTTCATCAGCTTGGTATGAGTGGCATAATCTCCCTCGGTAACCAGACTGCAAGCGTTTGTTATTGGCTGCTTGAAGCCCCAGTTGGGACCAATATTCAACTTAATGTAAGCAAAGTTACTCCAAAAAAAATTATTTTGTTGTGGTTCTTTTTGCTAGACAACAGATTGGTGAACACAGGTAGATTGAGAATAATTGTAAGTTGGTGTTCTATTTAAAGGCCAGTGGCTGTGGCTCAGCTCTAACATGTGCTCTTATTAATCCTCTTACATTTACAGTTCATGGTTTTGAGGCTATCTGTCGACCATCAGGTATCTGAGTGAGTCACATGATGTGGATTTTAACTACCTTTTCTCTCAGTTGTCCACCATAATTAGGCAAGGAGCAGTATCAAGTGGAGAATCCCTTGTCATATGGAAATACACTTGAGGAGAACATTAAACCACAAACAAACAAACAAACAAACAAAGTTAGATTTATGATCACTTTTTATGGATGAGTAAACTAAATAATCAGGCTGGTTTCCACAGAAGTCCACACTTTTCATTAAAACATATTATGTTTAACAGTATTTTCGTTATTTTGGGATAACACTTTCTTAGTTTGAACAGATTTTAGTTCAGAAAATTTTGTAGGTTGAAACCCGTCCGGGAATCGAACCCACGACCCTCAGAGTAAGGCACAAAGGTAAAAAAAAAAAATTATTCATATTATGTTTACATTGGTTTTTCTATCTAGGTAACTGAAATGAATACTGGTTTTCCAGTCAGTGAACTGTTGATATTTGGAGGAGGAAGGACAGAAATCTCTTCACATCTGATTCTCAAGGTGACTCCTGACATGACACCTTTACCTATAGTTGTAGTCAGCGACAGTCCTTACATGTTGTTGACATTTCATAAGAGATTAGGAGATTCTATCAGAGCTGAATGGCAGGCAGGTGAGAACTGAATACATATTCTATCCTGCATCATTTGGTTCATTGTGGACTTCTTAAAGCTAATCATGCATTGTACATTTACACTGCATGTATAGTAAGTATGGAGAAACAGTCTGAAGCTTATGTAGCCTTAAGTTGATATTGAACTGTGTCTTTTAAAAGTAATACCATAATGTTTAAGTTGTTTTACTGCAGTGAGTGCTATACCAGGAGAGACAAGTCCCTATGATGAGTTCAGTATCATGATGGCAGACTTTCAGCCTAAATTTATCACTGTGCAAGGAATTGAGCTTGGCCGACAGGTGTTTATATGGAGGGTGAGGGCCATGTCCAATCAGCAGCTAGTCACTCTTAGGGTAAGTCATGGGCAACATGGTCTATCTCTTGTTCAGTATATGTAGAATATAACTATTGACCTCTATCATAGACTGGGGATCCACCTGTGTGAATGTACCAGGACCATATTGTACAGTATGAGGAAACTATCTGACAATCTTTTCATTGGCTGCTATTGTACAGTCGAGCCTGCTTCATTGCATAACCAAAATTCCACGTGTTTTTATTCAATAAACCGATCTATTCGATAAACGGTGTTGATGGAATGGAGAGTAGGTTATCTCCCTTTACTCTGCATTGTGTTGACTAGGTTACTGATCGATCTATCTGTACAGCTTGAGATAGTAAACAATGTCAACTAACAAGATATCTTGATCAAAATAAAAAAAACGAAAATAACAATAGTCTCTGTGCAGAGAGGAAAAACGTTTGCCTAATTGAATAATTTACATTGTGTATTTTGATTTGTCCCGCCACGCCTATTTCTTCGACAACATCATTGTCAGAAGGCGGTACTGGTACAGATGCAGCCGATTAAAAAAGCCGGTAGGATCAATGACGCTGCTGGGTTCCTACCGAGATCGGACTTGTCTGAATGCAGCCAACAGCATGCTGCGGTCATTACAAACATGTTGTCTTATGCGATTATTGAATGTTAGGATTGTTAAAACCCACAGATGCTATGCTTATATCTCAGATTTATTCCTTTGAACGATATGCATATAAGCTTTTATGGAGCTAGATACGAAACGGTTCGGTACTTTGAGTTTCTATGGGACATTGTCTTTATGCGGATTATTTGTTTAACCGAGTTGCGTATAACCATGCCCGACTGTATTTCTATGATGTAATCATTAATAGCAATGGTGTATTATTTGATAATTATTTTTTTGTTTAAATTCAAAGTTGACTGAAATTTTTTTTACAAACTTAAAATAGGTCCCATTCTTCCTTCCCATGGTAAGGTCCCACTCTACCCCCTTGCCATGTTCCAAGTGGCATCATTGGAATTGTTAAGCATGTACAGCTCAAACTGGTTTTATGTGATAGCTTATACAGTCTGCTCCCTCTTCTTTCGCTCAAAATTGTCTGGCAGGTGGTTGGAGGGAGCTTCTTGTTGCATTGGTGCTCTCTGAGCTAAAGGTTAACAGGAAGCTGATCTGTTTGTGGTGTTTGTATTGCGCCCTGTTGTTGTCCTGTATTTGTCTCGTCCTGTCTTTGTTTGTTGCCAGTGGTGTCAAGGGTGGTTTCCTTCACCTATTGGGCTGGCATGTCGTCATATAAGTGAAATACCCTTGAGTACGATTTTTAACCCCAATCAAACAGTTTGTCTGTCTTACTGCTCAGTCTAACTCCTGCTCTATTGGGAACTGTATATGCTATCTTTAGTGCTTTACCTTCTGATTTAGATCATTTTGTTTGAAGAGTAGTAATGCTGTATTTACTCAGTGAAGATGATTAACTCCCATTTTATCAGGGTTGTACACAAAAATTATTCAGGGTTGTACTAGTATCAATTACTTTTGGAATAAACAACGCCATCATATAAGTGAAATACCCTTAAGCACAGTGTAAAACACTGATCAACCAACCGATGAATACTTTACCATATTATTCACAAAGTTGTTTCATTTAAGCATACTATATATTGGCAGTGTGCAAAGGTCTGCTTCCCTGGCTTTGCTCAGTGTTACTGTCATGCTCCACGATCTTCCCAATTCTGAGCTCTATCTGTGGAATGGTTTGACATGTGCAGCTCAGGTTTGCTTTATTTGTTAAACTGTGAGTTGATACTGGACACATCTGCATTCCCAACTTCTTCCTTAAAACTGGCCTGCGGGAGGACGGTTGGAGGGAGCTTCATGTTGCCCTGGTGCTCTCAGAGCAAAAGGGGAACAGGAAGCCAATCTGTTTGTGGTGACTGTATTGCGTCCTGTTGTTCAGTTGTCGTCCTGTATTTGTCCCGTTCTGTCTTTGTTTGTTGCCAGTGGTGTCGAGGGTGGTTTCCTTCACCTAGTGGACTGGCAAGTCGTCATATAAGGGAAATTCCCTTGAGTACGACGTTAAACCCCAATCAAACAAACAATAAAATTGGCCTGTTTGTCCATCTGATTCTACACACTTCTCATTGTGGCCAGACAGATTATTGGTGCTGCACATTGTATAGTAAGGAACTATGTGTATATGTCACCATTCATAAATAGCCACTTTCTTGAATGACTTGTTTCTTTATATATTCCTCGTAAATCTTTCAAATGGGTGGGTTTTGCTCACCTTTCATTTTGTTATTGTTAAATTTTTGTAGATAATAGCGCTGACTTTATTGGAAGGTGACGAGTTGACAATAAGAAATGGAGAGACTTTAAACTCACCTGTCCTCCATAAACAGCCACGCCCACCTCCTCAGCCTGAGTACATCACTTCCACCAAAAACACCCTGCTGGTGGAGCTGACAACACATAGCTATAATACTCAACGTATGCTGGAGTTCTCCTATAAACAAGGTACTTTTCAATATGTTACGTGGCTGTGACATAATTTTAGTTTGGGGATAGTTCAGCCAGCACATTTAAGCACCGTTTGTGATTCCATTTCATCGGACTAATGGTCTATTAATTATAGCTAGTCCTGTAGCCATCGAAATAGCAGTGCTAGTGCATCTATTCTGTACACAAAAAGAAAGAGTCTTGTTCATTTTGTTAAAGGACTATTTGATATGCCGTGGCTTATTAAAATGGAAATATTGATGAATGTGGTTCTCTATATAATGGCTTAATTCAGCTTTTTATTAATTACATGTCTTTTTCCAAATATATATTGGCCATGGCTTAGTGGTAGCGAGTGCGCTTCCTAAACTGAACCTGCTTTGATTCACTGTTCACTGGATCGAGTCCGCCTGTTGACCATCAGGTATATGAGCGAGTCACATGTTGTGGCTCTGGCAATCGCAGGGGGTGGTTTTTACGAGGTTTTCTCTCGGGTTTTCCACTGTAATTAGGCTGTGTACAGCGTGTAGTGGACAATCTGTCGTCATATGACAAGTAAACCATGTGCTTGGGATTTTCAGAACAGTTGACAGTAGCGATCACTCAATTTTTCGAAAGAGCTTTTTTATAGATTTTGTCAGCATATTTCTGTTGGCTTGTGCTTCCTGGGTAGTAAAGTGTGCTGTACCCATGGGCAATATCAAATGTGACAGATGTGTTAAGGATGCTATGTGGTATACTGTAACTCTCTAAATGACATTCGATGAAGTAGTCAGGTGAAATTGTTAAACAATGTCTTGAGGATGCTATGTGGTATACTACAACTCTCTAAATGACATTGCGATGAAGTAGTCAGGTGAAATTGTTGCACAATGTCTTAGCTATGATTGAAAATCATGTAATTTGGAGTAATTTGGACTATCTTTCCCATACTAAACTTCAGAATTTCTACCTGTCATTTTAACTGAGCATTTTTAGAAATCTACCTGTCGAAAAGGACAGATGGACCGGTCTCAGCTAAGACCATGAAATGTGCTCGTGGGGGTTTGGTTTAGTATGGGTTTTCTGGTCTAATGAAAAACATATGACGAATCCCACGCTCAATCTAAAACTCTGTATTCATTCATTATTATATAATTTTCCTAGACAGAGGGTCTTGATGGAGTTTACAATTTATATCAGTGTTAACATCACTATTACAGGATCATTTATTTCACATGATTTAACCAATTTGCAGTAAACTGTCCAGTCTAACATTATGTAGACTATATATATATGACTGCTTTTGGTGTAACTATACGCTTCTCACTTCAGGTTGTAATGTGACATTCACGTCATACTCTGCTGTAATTACCTCCCCTGGTAACTATCATGAGGATTATCCAAATTATCAGACCTGTACATACACCATCGATTCTCAATTTGATGTAACCCTTTATGTTGATCAAGTAGACATCCGAGACAAGGACAGTTTGAAAGTAAGTCAAAACAGTACTTCAAGCTTAACTCCACCAAAGGGCTCAAGTTGTCTCTCCTTAAGGTAATGTGAGATTTACTGAAACATTACATTTGGGAATGTTATTTGGCACTGTACTGTTGTGATGAGCTAACTGAATGCATTTGTCCCATAGCCATCTGAACTGAAGTTAGAAAAGCCAGGCCGTAGGTCTTTGATTTGGCAACATTAGTCAATTCCAGACAAGGTGATCCAGTGTTTTTATTATTTTGTACAACACTTTCTTAGATTGAACAGATTCTAGATCAGAAGTAGAGCAGTATATGCTGCTCACTTTGACCACTCAGTCTTCCTAATAGTTCAGTAATGTTTACAGGTTTTGTAGGTGATCCAAAGCAAAATGTTAGCTCTGAGTTTTATGATAGCTGTATATCTCTTACTATCTGATAATTGTGATCATGCAGCATGGGGGTCTGCTCATCCAAAGGTTATGTGAACATTTCACAACGGATTAAAGAAAAAAACTTGACTTTCAATTGTTTGTACAAAAGTAATAAATAAGTACTTGTAACTTCTTTAATTGGTTAGTACCTGAGCAATATTTTCCATAAGCATTTCTAGTGGTCTATAGGTACATTTGTAACCTAATTTTTTTGTATTGTTTCAGTTTGTAACCTCATCACAGGAGCTCAACTTGTCTGCTCCTCAAACCACTCCTATCCGTGTGATGAACCAAGACTATCTGCAACTAAACACCAACTATAAAAATACATCAAAGGGATTTAAACTTTTTTATTCACAAGGTATGTTCACACCTGAGCAAAAACCTTGCTTTTTGAATTCTTTGGTGTCTTCGATACAAAAACACTAAATGACAACACCATTATAGTGTTTGCAGTTTATGTGTAATTAAAGGTAAAACTCTGGATAGATTAAGAAAGTCTCCTGTCATAAGCTCTTGTAATCAATCAGTGTGTTTTCACAAAAATATTTTTTACGATAGACAATAAACAATAAACTAAGCCCAACAGGTTTAATTTAGATAATTTTGTAAAAAGTTTAAATTAACCGCACCCCATGTGCCTAGATTTGCTCTGGCAATGACCGGATTAACTCTTCGTCTTAAGCCACTCAGACAGCTTACCACATGCTGCCGAAACAACAACAACATCATTACTATATTATGACAGTCGAGACTTGTTTAACCCACCCACCGAGCATTCCCAGGCTGGTCTACTGGTATTGGAAGCTTTATTTGTGAATGATATTTGATTAAAATCAGTAAACAAGGATTTGTACCAGTTATAACCGTTTATGCAGTATATCATGGTCCATTTCAGGGTAATCTCACTGTATATTTACCTACCGGTAACCTACATACGAGAACGAGTGTTAGCACAAATGTTTTTCAAGTAACCAAACGAAAAGGTACATGGGTTTTAATTCGCACAAATGGTTGATCGGTAACGCAAAGTTTTGAAAAAAATAAGGCCTGCCATGGTATTCTGTTATGTGTGTCTTGTTTTGTTTTAGATTGTGCAAAGCATTGGTTTAATTCCCAAACTGTAATTATTCCACCGATGGATAGGACAGAATACAGGTCAAAGTTCAATCTGAGCTGTAAAGCTGGTTATCATTTTAATCTGGAGCTGTATGGAGTGGGGGTTAAATCGATACAAATGGAGTGTCTTTTTGGTGGAGAATGGAGCATTGATGTAATACCCAGCTGTGAACGTAATTATCATATCATTTTTTTTTTTTGTCCATAAATGGTTACAGAATTGGTTTTGATTTTTACTTAAACTACAATTAAAAAAGGAAGACTTTTTTGGCTCAAATGAAAACTATTTAAATGATTCTTTGTATTATTATTAAGAAAAGTTAACCTGGAATAGAGGTTAGAGTTGAAGTTGTCTGACTTTATAATGTAGGCATCAATCTGGTTCAAATCAGTTCTCAATGGGAGACCAGAAATGTCATAAAAGGAGCGTTGCATGCAGTCCTCTGACCCCAAAATGATCTTAATTCAAGGCATTGTTGGTAACATCACAATTGATAATTTTGTGGGACACATTGTAAAATTGCCACTATTTCAAATGTTGTGACAACAGACTGAGGGGGTCCCTCTTTCAAATGTAAAATTACCTCCCTTCAGAGCAATATGAGTCTACTATTAGCTGCCATGTTTTGTGTTGTGGATATGTTTGTTTGAAATAATCCTACACAAATAGTAAACAACATTTCACGATTCATCCAGGGTACGTACTCTCTCAATAGTTCACTTAAATGCCAGATGACATGAGACTGCAATCAACAAAGTTTCTCAGCTTGTTTTCAGGGTAGGCACAGTAGTATCCCCAGTGGTTAGGAAGCTGCTCTGTGATTGGTAAGGCAATCAATGCCGTTTGAAATCAGTTTTATCAGATCTACCTCTATTGACAATAAAGAATTGAGGAACTGATATAGATCTGGTTTAACTGTGATCAGATTTTAGCTTAAGACAAGATCAACAAATAAATGTACTTATTTGTGGAGTAAATTAAGTATCAAGGATAAATTTTTTTTAAATTTCACTTGTCTGTGTTTTATTGTCTGTTTGTAACAATATTTTTCACCACTGTTTTGACTTCAGCTGTATATTGTGGATTTCCACCAATACTGGAGAATGGCTATATCGAGTCTTCCACGGGTGTGATATACCAGAGTGAGGTGATTTACAGCTGTTTTGACGGCTACAGCCTCTCCTCATCTGATACCATTACCTGTCAGTCTGATTCTACCTGGTCAAACACACCTGAATGCACAGGTAAACTTTGGATTGATTGATTTGAGTAATAAACTTTAAGACGTAAAGGTGCATTTTTGTTTTATCCAGGTATCAATAACTCGTTAGGATTGTCATAACGCTCGTCACGGTCAGCAAAACGCTCAAGATCACTGCAGGGTGCTAATGACAATTAGTTTCTTATGAGGAAAAAGTACACTAATGACAAAACAGGTTTTGGTGAACTTAAAACTTATATGTCTATGTCGAATAACTTGAGCTGCAATATTTGATTTATGTTTGTAAACAAAAAATATAAACCCACCCAATCTTGATATGATTTTGAGTATTACTTCCACACTTCTTAAGATCAAGGTTTTGAGGTTAAAGTTCTTTATAAACTTAGATATGATTAAATTTTCTTTCTCTTGGTGCATGTGTCAGCTGCTGTATGTCCAGACCTACCAGGGGTTGCTAATGGTATTGTGAGTGGAGACGGGACAACCTATTCTACGATATTAACATTCAGTTGTGAAGTGGGCTATGAAATCCTGGGAGCTGATCGCCTTTTTTGTCAATCGAATAACACCTGGTCTGATGATCCACCATCTTGTATCAGTAAGTTTGTCAATCAGAT
>JARFOD010008944.1:0-11475 GCA_031763545.1 Mopalia muscosa | reverse complement strand
CTCAGAATGGTTTGAATTTAGAATGTAAATTAAATTTCGCTTGCTCTTTTTGCCATTGGCAAACGAAAAACATATAATTAAACCCACTGAAGCGAAATTCGTCGAAATAAGATAAATGGAATTAGATCATACATTCAAACATGTGTAAAATGATCTGAACGGGCCTTAGGGCTATGAACAGGAATGCCTATAAAGCTGTTTAATGAGCTAATTGGCCGTGATTCTCAAACAAAGTACAGACCATCAGGTATATAAGCGAGTAGCATGTTGTGGCTCCGGCAATCGCGGAGGTGGTTTTTACGAGGTTTCCTACCGGTTTTCCATCGTAATATGGCTGTGTACAGTGTGAAGATGATAATCCGTCGCCATATAAGTGAAATACCCTTGAGGACGACGTTAAACACCAATCAAACAAACAAAAAACAAACAAACAAAGTACATCGTTTTCAATGCATCGTATGTAGTGATTGATTAATCTATTGATTGGTGTTTTACGCCGTGATTAAGTGTATTTCACTCATATAAGGGGGATGTGTTACAATAATATTTGACATTAGCACAATCAAGATGTGAAGTGTCTCCATAATCTTCGGAAGTGAATCTTATATGACCACGTGCCAGCCCAATGGGTGAAGGAAACCACTCTCGACACCACTGGCAAGAAACAAAGACAAGGCGGGATAAATACATGACGCAACACAGACACCACAAACATATCGGCTTCCTGTTCCCCTTTAGCTCTGAGAGCACTAGGGCAACATTAATCTCCCTCCAACCACCAGCCAAGATGGCTGGAGGTTTGGGATAGAGATTAATGTTGTCTTGGTGGTCTTGAAGTTAAAGAGCAACATGAAGACCTTCCTTTAGAGGTGTTGTATTTCGGCCTGTGATTATCCTGTATTGACCTATCTTGTCTTTGTTTACGGTGTTGGTTTCCTTCATCCATTGTATGACACACCGTCATGTGAGTGAAATAACCTAAAGTACAGCGTTAAACCCCAAACGAACAACTCAATATATCGTTTAACAGGCTACGTAAGAACGATTCTACCACTAGTATTATGTACAGTGGCTCTATAGCTGGCTGTTCGATTATCGACAGGTTAATGTGCCGGCAGAATTTATCAGTCGCTCCAGTTATAGTCATACAGTTATAGATTCGCATTAAATGATCAGCGCTTAACATGTGAATAACTCGTCACTAGATCATCTAAACATTTCAAGTGGCACAGTGGGTTATAATGTTCACTTCCAACCCAGACAAAAAATGAAGAACTAAAAGGGACACCTTAAAGGAGACACGCTATTGATTTGAGTGTACACATCATAAACCGTTTCCTATTTCTTCCTACTATACGAAAACCAGATGAGAAAAATATTCTTTGACGAAGTCATACCTATTTTTGACTAAAACCAAAAGTGGTAATTACTCGCGAGGCCTTCAACTTATAAGGAAGCGAAGCCCTTTTTTTGTTCTCAAATTGCGATTTTTTTTGGTCTCGCATTTCGTCACAACTGCCTTTGAGGACGACGATGCTGAACGGTTTAAAATAGAATTCTAATTAACTGTATGACTATATTTGAAGTGAAGACTGTTCTAACTGCCTTTCACTATATCATCGCCTCATGCTTAAAATGGCAGCTGTGGGTTGCCGAATTGTAATAGATTGTCTATCATATAGAGCAACAAAAAAAAGGAGAAAGAATTTGGGCTCAAATATCTTAATGCAGAATCAGAATTATATGCGCTCTTCGCACTTTTTTGCCAAGATCTTTCAATACAAAGTGTAATAATCACACTTTTTTAATTGAATATAACTGTTTTCGGAAACTCTTGGATTAGAAAATTGATCCATCCCGTTTGCATTATGCTTGTGAGGTCTCTTTTGGTTTGTACTTTCAAAGCTTTTTATGACTGACCTGTCGGGCTATGATGAATGAACTTTGTATAGATTTTTGTTTCTTAACTTTGGTCTTTACCAGCGACCACGAGGGAATTAGATAACATTTTTTACGAAAAAAGTCATTGGGAAACTGAATTCATTGCTTTTTATTTTTCTCCTTAAAGCCTGATTTAAGGCTTTGAAGATGGATGCCAGTAAGGTTTGTTTACATATCAATGAGACACGTGTCTTCTGTCAAAGACAGTTCAGTTTTTGTTTGATGTCATGTCTAAAAACGTTGTGTCTTGATGTTTAAATACGCCCCGTCTTTAGTGGATGATGCCAGTGATCAGCATTCGTGTCAATAAAGAGTTTTGCATCAATATACCAGACTGCAAAACAGTTTGCCAGTGCTGTTGAATATGACAATCATATGACAAAGAGGTACGCATTACATTACGTCAACTTCCGGGGAGTCATTAATGCCAATGTAAGATTATTATAATTAACATCTAGTCAACAGTATGGTTTACCAATAATTAGTGCGGCTCCTATTATGTTTAATTGTGATATATTTTAACCTGAAGTTGATAATACTGGATATAAATCAAATACATTGTGATTAACTTGATTGTTTGGGGTATTTTTGATTACATTAAGACGTGTCATTTAGACCGCACGGGGCCCTGGGGGTGTCTTATATTAAAGCTATTTTTTCTTGATAGGACTCCAAAAAGTTTATACTTCCCTACAGACCCTACAATGTCTGGCGATGTCGCCCTTTACATGCTTGAATTGCTGATTGCACGATTGGCGAAATTATAAAGAGCACTAGCAATCCATGTGATTTATAATAATATCGATTTTATTCGTGTTGCGGACAAATTCTAAGCAATAGGATCTATTTCACAGAATGGGAACGGTCAACACTGAGATGCTCCACTCGTACTCTACTAGCTAGGACATCTGAGTTCAGTCAAACTAATGGATAGCGGCGCCTGGATTAATCGGCGCAAATAACTGTAACAGAAAAAATACATTAGAAAGGGGTGGTCTAATTCTTCCTGTCCGCTGGTGTCCTTGAGGGCACATCAATCAAAATACAGGTTTTTGGGTCTAGTGATCAAAGGTTGTTCATTTTTATTGATTCGAGGACGAACTGCATTGTAGAATCGGGTTAACTCGTCCCAAGTGGTGATGTCTGATAGCCACACAAATGAAGACAAGAAAGGACACACAATCCCCAATATTGTCAGCAGGTCTTCAAACTGTTTGACGGCTATAGATAGAAGCTAGACACTTACACACCAGAAATGGCCACCATTTTTGCCAACTTTCAATGTTTATTATCAGGGAGACAGTTTGAACAGGGATTTAGGAAATATGCTATAACTTAACGCTGGTAGGAAGTGTCTGAAACGGTATGTTTCTGAACCAAAAATCCTCTTCGGATAGGAGCCAAAAAAATGTTGATTTCTCACACCCAATGGCTGAACATTTCTTTCTTACTGATCATTCGATTAAAGATCATTTTGAAATAATTTTGACGATTGAAAAATGCAAAGTTTTCCATCTGAAGAGGAAACTTAACAGAAACTCTGGTAAAGAAGAGCTTATTGTACATAAACTCTTCAAACGCTATATCCACTCGGTCTCAATCAGGGACCAGGTAAATGGTCGAATAAAAACAAAGTTTTGCTTGTATTCCAATATGACCAACTTCTCACCCGATTTTATCTTAAATGTTTGTTCCTTTTGATCTATACCCATTATAACATACTGGAGAAACAACAATCTAGAGGATATTTTGGTTAAGCAGAAACCTCTCTCTGTATAAGACAACTTAGAACTCTATCTCCTTTATAGTGGACATATTCATTAGTTAATTTCACTATCTTGAAACGCCAGTTTGCAGGTCGATATATTGTAAACCCATGTCAAATATTTTGTTTGCTTCATATTAATCACATATCTTCTACACCATGTGCATGGTCATTATCTTCTCTCGAGATGTATCTAGGTTACCCATAACAATTGAGATAATGATCTGTTTAGAAAATTGCATCTGGGAGTTTATCTATAACATGCACAGATCGGTCTTGGTTCATTGATATACATCCATGTGCCATTTTAATCCATATTTAGTCATATTCGCTTGTTTTGTTTGTTTGTTTGATAGGGGTTTAAAGTCCTACTCAAGGATATTTCACTTATATGACGACGTGCCAGCCCAATGGGTGAAGGAAACCACCCTCGACACCACTTGCAACACACAAAGACAGGACGGGACAAAAACAGGCAGACAAAAACATGAAGCAATTCAGACAACACCAACAGATCGGCTTCCTGTCCCCCTTTAGCTCGGAGAGCACCAGGGCAACATGAAGCTCCCTCAAACCGCCCGCAGTAATATTCGCTACTTTAAAAAAAAATCGACAAAATGTTGTTTTATATTTATAAATAGTATAAATTGTGTACGGAGCGTTTTTGTGATAATTTATCTTATGAGAATAATTTTGTATTTCTTTTTGGTTTCTGTCGATCGCTTCTACTGGCAACTGTAGTGTCTCACAACAGATGATAATAACAAAGCATGCTTATTACTTTGCGGTGTTGTATAATAACTGTTTTCATGTATCGTTATTATTTTGTTCTCTTTTTGCAATGGTGATGCAATCAGTGTAGCAAATTTTTTCTTGAGACTTATTCATCACTTATCTTCTAAAGCAATACTAGATATGTATTATCTTCTAAGCTCTAATCTTCTAAGCGCTAATCACTTTTCAGTTCTTTAACTGGATACCTAATAATATAATTGTTTGTTCTATAATCTGTTCTATATTAAGTTATCAATTACATCTTCTCGATAACATTACCGTATCGATTATTTATAAGCTGCACTGTAAAGTTAATGGTACCAGAAAAAGGTGATGTAAACTTTTTCTCTAATATCAAGCACTTGCCCTTCTTTTTCTTTTTAAAACCATCTGAGCGAAGTAGGTGGCAATATTCAGATTAGTTAGAAGACATTTCGGTTTATCCCTAAAGTGTGTCTGATTAATTGATTGGTATTTAGCGCCTTGCTTTAATATATTTCACTTATATGAAAGCGGTGTATCCAAAAGCTATCGGTACATAAACAGTAACAAGCGATAGCAAGTCTTTTGCTAAGTTAGAAAAATAAATGTTCTTCCAGTGCTAAGTAAAGCGGCATATCTTTGCTTGTGACGTGCTGTCCTAAGTCAGGGGGTAAACTGTGTCCTACCGTCCTAAATTAAATCCCGTTCTGCCGATGATATATATATATCCCATTGTGCCAAATAAAGTTCAAATGAAACTTTGTCCTCTACCATCAAATACCTAAATGTTCCTCGCAGTTACATGGGAATACTTTCTAACCTGTTGCCTGTTATTCTGCCGGCAGCTCTGTCCTTTGATTATTGATTCCGTTCATATATTTTCTGTAGAACAAGATCATTAACTAATTGTGAAATTAATGGCATGGTAGTATTATTAAACCGTACGATAGGAACAATTTTGTTTTATATCAATAACTGAGGATATTTTTTCTATTTTGAAATTTGTTTGTGTCTTACGTTTTTCAATGTTTTGATCCACATGGAAATTGGGTGTCAAAGAATGCTAAATATTCAGAGCACACAATGCGACACATTATCCGAAATTGAATGTGTAAATCATCACTTTAGCAGTGCAATAATATTTTTATCGGTGTCTCAAAACTCTGGTGATCTCTGCCAAAAAATGTACACACTGTTTTCTCAGTTTCTTTTATTGGGGTTTTATGACGTACTTCTTTTGGCCAATCTAACCGGTGATGAAAGCCATTGCATTTAACAACGATAAGGCGCAACAGATCAATTTCGTTTTGCCCCGTAGTGCTCTAGAAAAAATGACTTCTAAAGGAAGAAAAATATATTACTGATTAAAATGTGCTTGGTATATTGATTAATTAGTGTTTTTCATGTCATTGCACTTTAATCATCAATTGCCATGGTGTCACTTGGAAGATGTAACATCTCTTATAGCATGCTACGACTGTTCGTGAAGTCCTCAGTTTGCATATCAACAGATAGGCAAAAAGAGACCTGTCTCATCTTGTCTTGGATACCAGTGAGCGTTCGCCATGTCCCGCGAAATTGCCTCTATGAAAAGCACTATATGGAAACCCTTTTTGTTGAGAAATCCGTTAATATTTCTGACAGCCATGTCGCCTGAAAACGACCCACACGAACAGATGCAATGTTAACGGCTCATTAGCTTTACTATTCTACTTTCACTGAGCCTAGTTCTTGTGCCATTTATTAGTCGCAACGCATAACCGAATACTTTAAAATCGATATTATTGTTTAAGCGTATCAACCGAACTCAACTTGATGTCTCTTTTAATCGGGTATAGTATCAACTTCGACGAAACAACGCTTTGTTTATTGTTAACAAACTATCAACCAGAAAGAATGTCCAATTATTAACGGTTATAAGGAACCGATAACTTGAGTCTGATACTTGAAAGATCCAGAACTCTTTACATACATGTATAAACATTCTATAGACGATTACGGACTATGTCCTGTTGTTGTTTTTCATTTTGTTTTGCACGCCTCCGACATGTCCTATTTAAAATTGGACACTATCAACACGTTATTTTGAATTTGTTTATATACACCTGATGGTCTGCACAGGGCAAGTGTATTATGTTCACATACTACTTTGATTGCGCGCAAAATGACTCGACTGCATGCATATCCTATGTTTTGCTGCTTTATAAGGTATTACCTAACTAACCTGAATAAGTATACTCTTTTGTAATCTTAATTTCATTCTCTGGGCAAGTTGATTATAGATATGTATGTTGAATAAGGAACACTTCAACCGATGTTCGTGTTCGTAGCTTTTCACAACGATAGTGTATCGGTAATTTCGGTGGAATGAATTTTACAGTTGGGCGATTGTCAAGCGATATGATGAATAAGGTTCTCGTGTGAGTCACACTTTGCAACTGAATTCAATCGACCTTGATATCTAGGGCCTCTTAATGAAAATATGGACCATACTTCATTCGATTGTCGAAGTCTCTCTCAAATGGATGTGCTTGCTTATGTTTATATTCTTATTAATAAAGTTGCTTATAGACATTGTGTTAATCATGTTAGTCAAAAAGTGGTTAAGAAAAATTAAAATAAAACTCAACAAGAATAAAGAATTTAAAATATTTCTTATCAAGGTATAATCAGATGTATTTGTAGAAAACATTAACATAATTCATCCATCAATTTCTATATCCTATGGAATTCAGCCACAATCCAATTGTCAAGTTGAAATGTTTAAGGATTTTTAACAGGAATTTAGCCACATTACTGCTGCTGGACATTTGCCTAGATTAAGCATACCTAATAATCATGTACTGATAATTTTCGCGGAATGAGTTTTACACGTTCGTAATTGTCCTATTTATCATTCTCTCTTACCCTAAAGCGTTTGGTGGGTGAGGTTCTTTTGGAGTCAAAAAGTTCCTGAGGCTAAATCGTTTTTATTTCTGGTCAGACTTATTTCCCTTGTTGGTAATATGCTGAACAAATCGATCACAAGTCGCTACTGTTTAGACCTCTCGGATGGAATTTGACATTGTCAACGGACCAGAAATACGTACTCTTTAAACCCTGTAAAACTAAAATAAAGGGCTTATTGGATAATTATTTGACAGTAGACCAATTCAATTAAGCATGATTTCCCCTGTTTTTATGGTCCGTTTAAATTTATTGCTATTTCACCGATAGTAAGGAAATATGGCGACTGCGTCAGAGCAGGAAATTTTCCTGAAGAGAAAGCAACAAATGACATTATATCAGTATGTATATGCATAGCTTGCGACGTTGTTTACAATTAGTATTTACAAAACGTTGGATTTTTTTGTGATAGGGTATCTGATGTATATTCTGCTTTATTTCATTTGATTAACGTAAAATTATTAGCCTTATATGGTAGAATCTTAATTTACATTTCTGTCTACCTCACATATTTGTCTCAAATGTGTCAATCTTGAAGAAATTGTTTTCAAGGTGGTTTAAGTTTCTGGACAGTTACATATTTATTCCTTTAGATCTCATAATGCTAAAGATTATCCGAAAAATGATTAAGTCAATCATCCGCCAATAATGCAAGAAGACGTTTAACCACCCCTCAATGATGTACGAATAAACGACAATAAAATTGCACCTTATTAAATCTATTATATCCCAACAGTCAATGGGTATTTAACGGGAATGAGGTTTTGTCAAGAGAGATTTCAGAGTTTAAAACTGTCAATCATCATGTTAAAATCCTGATTCATAAAGTGCTTAAAGTCGAAGTTTTTCGAATACGGTTTTTATTAGTTTAAATTTGTCCTTTGCATATGGAGATCATGAAATGTATAAAACACAAAAGGTCAACATCGGTGTAGAGGGTGCAAAATCGGGGTGCTGGAGGTGGGGAGGCGCAATAAACATTTACAATTCATCTGGCACATAAAACAAAAAATATCATATGACACAGAATATATTCACTGTTTTTATAACTTCATTTGACAGGAATAGTTAGGCATTCCATTTTCATCTACATCGTCATGAGGTGGGAAAAACAAATCAGACAGCGGTGTTTAAAGGGAAAAAATATCAATCTTACGTTAAATACGGAACAGTTCTACTTTGCTAGTATTGAAAAATGTACATCTTTCTTATTTGAAATGGGGGTAGAATTTCTACACTAGTTTTATTAATCAAACTTCACTATTAAAAATGTTTACTAGCATAAATGCAATACATGTATATATATGTATATAAATATATTAAAACAATTTAAATGATGACAAAAAAGGAAGAAAAACAAGTGAGACGAATACAACAGGGTAGAGGTAACTTTAGAATAACGGGAATGAATTGTTGGTTGGTGATTTACTCTGAAACAATGAGATATAAAATTGTATTATTCCCAATTGACGTTTGGTACTGCCTATATAAGCTAACATGTAGCAGCTGATTTAAACAAATGGTATGCGGTGATTGGAGCGATTAGATAAAAACAACTCCACAGATAACTAAAACTGTCAAATTATATTGGTTAGTATCGGTGCGATTTGGCCCTTACTGTTGAAGTCAGCAATCCGGTTTGATTGCCTATAGTCGACATATAATATAACAATTTTGTTGCTAGTTTTCGTGGAATGGCTGAGAATTCTCAGCTTCATTGTGACGCTCTTGCCTCAACGTGTCTTGGCGGTTGACGTTCTTTTGGAGTCAAAAACACCAAGAAGCTAAATCATATGATTCCTGTCCACTGAGTTTGTTACTGTTTGTAAATGTTTGTTGTTGGTGATATCGGGAACGAATCGAGTGCAGTCGGAACTGTGGTAATATCAGTGGCAGAGTTGGGACATGTTTTCCAGCTCAAGGAGTCCAGATAAAATGAATATTGCATTAAATATAATAATTTCAATTCGACATCCTTTATTTCTGTCATTGTGTTCCGTTAACATAAACAAAAAATCACTTCGCGTTGATATCATCACACGTATAGTTGTGTATATATATGACACGGCAAAAGCATCCAGTTTCTCTGACGTCCTTATTTCTGTTATATAACAAAGACCGCGCGTTAAATAAAAACAAATAGTGCCGATGCCCGCACAGAAGTGAAGTCAGAGTGAGGCTGTGGTAGAGAATGGGATGTTTTATGTATATATTCGCTAAGCTTAAACGTCTTACAAGAGAATATATATTGACATGTTTATCATTGAATTATTTGATTTTTTCAATTATTTTATTTCTGCAACGGTTGAAAATTTTGTATCAGTCTTTAGACTTGTTTATTCCCCTAGCTGCTTGGTTAGATTCAATTCCATGCAACTTTGTTTTAGGCTTATTCAATTTCTGCCATGGTCATATTTCACCTTAAAGCCCATCTAGATCTGAATGGATCACTTGTGAAGATTGGCCTCCTCGACGTTATTAACCTTTCAACTTCAAGGCAGCTATGTATCTGTTTCAAGAGATCAAAAGTGCTAGCAAATAAACAAAAATTGATTTTGTACATCATTAATTGAATAATACAATACGACCTTAACCCGCGTATCAATGGTTTGGGAGAATATCTATGCCTGAGCACATGTACTTTATTACATCTGAGATATCCCCACAGTCATTGTGATTTAAACTCAGTCAATAAAACAATGAAGTATATGGTTGTACTACTAGAGAAAACAAAGTTACTGTCACTTATCCCATCAACAGTGATATGCATGGATTTAACTTATCAAAAACCATAATGCCTCTTTTCTTCTAAGTCGATAAGTTTAATACAAATGTAGCGATAATCCGGGTAATATTGGTGCTAAAAGGGATTAAATTCGGGTTTCTTGCAGTTGTAGCCCAATCGGTAATAGAGTACTGGGTTCGAATCCCGGTGGAGGAAAGCGACATGTTTTTCCCTAAGATAAAATATTTACGTTGAAACGTTTCACTATTAATACTCTATTATAATACTGTTTTAGTGTTGTAGCTTTTGATAAAGCTTAATGAGCAAATTTGAATTGCTTAACAATCAGCAATAGTTCGTTCATTGAACTTGTGCTATTTAAAATGTCAGTTTTCCCATCATGGTTGACCACTGAAGCTATACTCATTGGTTGATTAGCAAAATATTCTCTTTGATTGGTTTGCTGGAATCCGGTTACTAAATCAACATGGCTGTCCTATCATCAAGAAACGAACCAACTGAAAACTGATACAATATTAACAGCTGATTAACTAGAATATTTTTATATGACTAAGCTGTGTTGGCAATTCATTAACCCTAACTCATGAAAGGACATTTTTATCCGTAAAATATTTGAAATTATTCATTGCTGACAAGTTATTTCTTTACTTTTGTCCTTTCTAGTGTTGCGTCGTGTATCCCACATGTTTCTCACACCTGAGACCGATAAACATAATCTACAGATAACAACTGACTTTTTACTAAAGCTCCTGTGTTTAGTAGTCTCTTATAGGCCTAACGCACCTTGATTTTGTTTTGCTTTTTTTTTTTGCCTGATGGACACTAAAGCGGATAATGGGTTTGAATTTGGAGACATGGGTGCTCGCGGTTATCTATATAAAGCAAAACACCACGATGCTTTATTAGTAATTTCCTTGGAATGAGTTTTTCAGTCGGGGTAATTGAAAACTTCTCACCCCACCTTATTCTTGAGCGCTGTGGTGAATGACGTTGTTGTGGGAGTCAATTTACCCGGGGGCTAGTTTCGTTGGCTCAGTTAGAAGGCGGGTTCGTTGGGTGCAGCTTGCCAATAGAATGTTGTCGACACATTTATTATCAACAAATCACATTAATATAATAAATTATTATCCAATGTTGATTAAAGATTGTGCTGATCGATTTATCTAAATATCCTATTCTTCGGAATTGACGATGTGTCTAACTGAATTAAAGATATCTGTACACTAATTACAAATGCTTCTTCTTTCTTTCAGCGGGATCTTGTCGATTTATTCCTTAGTAAGACATGACGACTGATATGGATGTACAACTTCTGAATATA
>JARFOD010008933.1:0-11476 GCA_031763545.1 Mopalia muscosa | reverse complement strand
TACAACCTCGCCTTTTTTAGAAAGAATAGTGGATGAAAACTTTGTGCAAACCGCTGAGGGCTGGAAACGATAGACAGCTCGACCAGTTACAGACGCATCCCATCTATCCCGCCATAAAGAAACAAAATGGCATTTGACCATAGAAAATAATTTAGCTCACCAGTTTGCAGTCGCCCCAGTGAACGTCTTTATATCATCACACCATTGTGACCCCAGAAATCGTGTACACCATCCACATCGCGTAACCGTCACGCCTAGAATTATTTCAACCCATCAACACTTTTTAAAACCGCTGACCCAAGGCACGCATTGTCGATGGTAGTATATAACACTTCAATCATATATACTAATTCTAGTGAGGAACATTTTGTGTTTTAATTTCTTATTTTCTTAGATTTATCAAGTTTGTCATTGGATAAATCTTTAAGTATTTCGCTTCCACACTTGATTGTAAATTAAATTCTGACGAATGTATGGTTTGAAGTTCTTTTAATAAAAATCCTGGAAAATAATCAGTGAAAATCTCCGCATCAAATCTCTAGGTAGGTCCCCGAATAACGTTTAGAATGGTGGCGGACGACGAGTCACCTCAGCTGGATAAGCTGTCGAACATTGCGCAGCAGCAACAACAACATCACAGTGCTGGAAGCGAAATCGACGAGATGTTGTGCATTGAACCCTCAGAGACGGAATATGTTGCTTCTGATCGGAGAGGATCAGAACTTGGTGAAAAGTTATGTAACATTATTAACGCCACGTTTACTTCGAAATTTTAAGACAATAAAATGAGGAACCTTGTTCAAAACTACAAAAATTCCTGCGAACTGTGTAGGCCTACATATTTCTAAACCGTATGTGTAACAATAGATTTGGTCCAAGGTCTGTGAACATTAGGTTTAAAAAAAAGTAACTAAAATTAATAAAGCCTCCTCTGCTTTAAGTATGGGATGTGAAAAACTACTTGTAGTCAAAGATAAATTTGTTGATGCAAAACTGAAGGAAGGAATTAGAACTGTGATGGATAGGTTGGTTATTCTAGGATCGGATCACCTAGAATTGAGTCAGAGCCGCAGAGAACTTATTATACCAGATCTCAATGTAAACTACAGAGTTTTAGGTGCTGGCGATTCAGGCAGTGATGCTGACTTCATTTTTGGCAAAGATCTGGGGTAAAAACAATCGAGATCTCAATTAAACCAGTAAAATGGGAGCAGCCTTACAACCGGCATACTTTGCGAAAGGCCCTATCCCCTAACCGAGGATTTGGCAGACCATTTTTATCTCCATATATTGTCCGATCCGCTTCTACTTCCGCTGCTGCTAGAGCCTATGTCTCAAGATGAGTTATTCTAAAGAACACAAGATGGTCTTCAAATTCCACATTTAGGAAATATTACCCCACAAAAAAGTGAAAAAAGGCGAGTTTAGTTATGATATCCTGCAAGGGAAATGACTCTGTTTTCGTAAATAATGACAATTCGCCACTTTGAAGATCTCATATGACCTGCTGGTCACGTAAACAGTGTGACAGGATTTGAAGGTTAAACGAGACTTACTTGGAAGTTGAAGTTTGATCGGAATACTGTTACAATGTTGCAGTAATCATGGGACGCGTTCCCCTCCCTCCCCGCCTATACATTTTACAGGTTTACCCTATACTACCCTTGATTTTGGGGTAATAGATCTTGCTTGTAGTTGGTGAATGCTCATTTGTGTTTTAAGATGACCTCACTTCGGAAATGCTCTCGAATAAATCAATGAATCAACAATCAATCGATTCGCAAATATTACGTCAATCCAGGAATGCGCGCAAATCTCAAGTGACCTATGAATACTGCGACAGTATCACAATATTCCGATCTAATTTCAACTTCCAGCTGTGATCAATCGCCCTCATTTAACCGAATGCTAGAACACACGGCGTTAAAAAGTAATCAATCAATCAATCAAAACATTTTATTAATTAATCGATCGATCAACCCATCGATCAATCAATTAATTGATTCGTGGATCAATCAATCAATCAATAAACAATCAAACAACCAATCATTCAATCAATAAATCAAGCGAACAATCTCTTTATCAACCAACCAACCAGCCATCCAACCATCCAATCAGTCAACCATTTGATCGATTAATTCATCGATAAGTCAAGCAAACAACCATTCGATCGATCAATCAATCAATCAATCAATCGATTTATGAATCAATCAGCCAGCCAATCAAGCAATTAATCAATCAAGAAATCAATCCAAATTCAGTTAATCTATCGATCGATTAATAAATCGATATAGCATCCAATCAATCAATTAATCAATCAATAGGTTGAAATGTGTAAAAAAAATAACATAACGAAAGCTTTATAAGTTTTTTCCTGAATAACAAGTAATGTAAATAACTAATTTCGTACCAAAAATAAGGTTTTAATATTCATATAACATAATAATGATATTAGTTTATTAATAATTTCCTTGACAAATACAAAAACTCATTATTTGTTGCCATTTTTATCAAATTAGTTAAAACATAGATTATAATAAATACAGAAATGTGATGTGAAAAATTAAGTCGTGAATATATACATATTAATGAGCTGATAATTACATAAAAAATTGTATTTTAATGTATCTTCGACAAAGGTGGAAATACTTCATAAATTTGTATTCGAACAACAGACTAATCCAACAAAGCAATTGCATTAAAGGAATTGTTCTATCCGTTTAGCCAATGGTGCGATGATACGGGCGATAATAAACACTGAACCGGTCACATTGATATATGCATTACGATAAGTGTCAACAACAATGGGAAATACAGGCGTGTCAGCTTTGTTGTTTCTGAATTTCATATAGGAATTTCTCGCAATATCTACAGCGGGAATACAGAAGTATTTAATAAGCCCACAGGGGCGACATTATACGGTTCCAATATTTGTGATTATTTGTAGTGTCGTGCGGCTTTCACTTGGGATCCTTGATTCCCTGAGACAGATTGTTCGTCCATATTGTAATGGGTGGGGGTAAAGTCAGCCATGACATCGTAGGAAATGGATTTTCTCCATTCAGTCTCAGCCTGGAAACATTAACATATCACACTTATCACCTTCCCAATTTGAATGGATCAAACATGGAACTCTCGAGGTCACTGCGGGTTCTTAAACAACAACAGCACAAACATGCCCAATTGGTTTACTTTTCACCTATAATACTAGTATAGAAAAACGACAGTCGTAAAACACGTTTTCTCAATAAATAGCTTTTATAGTTTAATCTGGGATAACAATATACAGAGATATGTAACAGCAAGCTTTAACCTTGAATTGCGGATAAAATCACGATTTCTCTCGCGGAGCGCGGGAACTGGCAAGATGCTATTTCAGTTTGCAGGCGAAGAAGACAGTGGCGTTGAACGGAAATGACTTGATGTAACTATTTGTGATATTTCCATTTTACAGCTGCTTTCAAAAATAAAAGACTTAAGTAAATATAAACGACTCTCTTTAATTGTGTAGAAAGTATAATTATAACTCGGAGAAAGCGCATTTTGGTCAAACAACGATCTAATGTTGAACTAAAAAGACTTTATAATCGCGGGCTAAAAAAATGGCCTACTATTGAAGAAAGAGAAGGCGATCGGGACTTTTTTAATGTCTCAATCCGCTGTCAACGATGGAAATCTGTCAAAGGGATGTTAATGCTGGCCAAGTTTCGTTCACAATTCAGATAAATTAATATTTAGATTATTACACTGCAAAAACGGAGAAAATCAAGCAAATAGTATATTTTAATAATTTTGGTTTATTTCTGAACAAGTCCTTGGTGGCGTGAATGGATTCAATTATACATGTCGTTCCGCCTAACTGACATAGAACGGAGAATAAGTCTATGCTCGTTCTTATATATTCACATACCGTATACGTAAAATATTTTTATGTTTTTGAGAAAGTTTTGAGTTGGTTAGAGAAGATAGATACCTGTTTCAACTCACTCCTAATAGAGGTGATGCTTTGTTCTCACCCAAGAATTGAGCCGGGTAAGGGGTGTTAGGGGGGACCTTGAGAAGCAATCGGAGTTGTTAAGCAATTTTAATTCCATTCAACCACAAGAATAATCTTGATCAGTTTCCAAAAGTTCAGCTGACTACAATGTTGATTTGATAGAAAACCGAGTGATTTTTTTAATTTTGTGGAGGAAAAAGGAAATCTTACCTTACATAATAAGTTAGAGAAGTGCCTGAATTAAATTAAGAATTTTCAAAAGCGCAAACCAATAATGAATATCAGTAGCCCTTATTCGCTACCCAGGAATTTCTGAGCTTCTCTACAGTGACTCTAAGTTTAGCCTCTCATTGATTGGCTGCATGAAATCTTGTATATACCCAACTTCTGAGAAACTAGTGTTATTCCATAATAATTCTCATTTTGTTGTCAAGCTATAGTTTATGAATATATTTATTGGTTTATTATTATATTTTATGGTATCGGTGACATTTTTAAAAGGGCATGTGATCATCGTGTCCCCCATCTTCTATAGCCAAAAGTTTTATTCTCAGCTACTCGGCATTACAACACTTGGCTGATTGATCTCATATAATCAGACTCGGCTTCCGAGTCTTGATTGATTGGATTGGATGCACGCGAACTTCGACGCAATCAATCAGATGTGGTGTTACAAGAGGACTTGGCTAGTAAAAATGACAGTGATAGCCAATGACGAAGAGGGTGAAGTGTCGTCAAAAAAGCATATGTTCGGGGTTAAATTTTAAGCCCGAAGGAATTGTTCCTTAGGAGATTAAGTTTCTGTGCCTTAAAGGAAACGGGTTAGAGTTTTCTTATATTGACTGCATGGTGGTGAATATTTGCTTATTTGGCATGACCAGGTCGTGTTTATTATGAAAGACAATCCATTCCAAAATAATGTTTAAGCTATAGTGGGAATGAATGTTCTAAGACACTGTACAGGTGTATCTTTTAAAGGGCTGTTAGAACCCGGTACAACACTCGGTATTGTTCACCACATCACCACCAAAGTAAAAGAAGTAGTAAGACAATCCAGAAATGCTAAAAAAAACAAATAGGTCCAAATGGCGACATTGAATTCATAAAGCTTTCCTGTGCAGAGCCAGTTGTACTACCAAGAAAGTGTGAAGTCATTGTTAACGGTCCCTGTAGATTCGGTCAGTGGGGTGGAAGTTATCAAACTGTAGTTGAGCCTACACCTGGTAGTCATGTGTCAGCCTATTTACTAATAGCTGGAGTCTGTGCTACAGTGGAACGAGGCATTGTCCCTGTGAGAATGATTAACATTGGTGAGACTCCACTGTGTCTTCGTCAACGCATGCGCGTTGGTGAACTGTATTCGGCATGTGAGATTGAATATATAAATATCAAGTTTGAGCTTCATAAACAGTGTATTAAAGTGGGCTACAGTAAAGATAGAGGTGGTGCTTTGTTGGAGACCCTTCATTGCCTGACAAACAGAATCCGAGACTGCTTTGTTACAAAAACATAACGATGTCTTCCAACATTCAAATGACTTTGGTGAAACTGATACTGTGTCTCATCGTATCAACACTGTTGTCCATGTCCGATAAAACAGAGACATAAAAGAGTTTTTCCACGATATGTTAAAACTTAGTACAGCAGCATATTCTCAAGAAAACTCGCCAGCTGTAATTGTCCGGAAACACGACAGCACCATTAGATTTTGCTGTGACTATGAACAATTAAACAAAATCACCAGAAAGGACGCCTTTCCCATTCCGAGTGCAGAAGAATCGTTGAAGCCCTTGGGAGTGCTCATCTATTCTCTTCATTGGATCTGACCTCTGGCTACTTTCAAGTGAAAATGGATGAAGGTGACCAAGCTAAATCTGCGGTTACAACGCCATTTGGGTTGTTCCAACTCACCAGCCACATTTCAACGTTTGATGGAGTGCTGTTTAGGTGACTCTAAATGGGAAAGCCCACTTATTTATCTGGATGATGTGTTGATGTTCAGTTCTGACTGATTCTCATCTTTAACGACTTGACACAGTTCAGACCCGATTGAAACAACACGGTTAAAAAGTTCTTGGGACACATCGTATCACGTGAGGGCATTGTGACGGATCCAGAAAAAGTGGTCACACTTAAAGATAATAGATTGGCCCATACTTTCTTGTGTGTCAGACGTCCGAAGAGTGCTACATTTCAGGGGATAATACAGGAGGTTTGTACCAAATTTTTCTTGCCTAGCAGTTCCCCTTAATGGTCTGACGCGAAAGGGGGATACTGTAAACCTATACCTTTTGAATAGACCAAAAGAATCTTACTTTAAAAGAGATTTCACTCGTGCAAGTTATGGTAATTACACATACTTTAACACAGATTGTTTATTTTATATCACATTAACGCCATGTATTTAAATACAGTTGTGTACAGTAAAATGCCAACAAACCTATCACGTGGGACCGCGGTGCATTCTTACCCCCATAGAGTAAGCTCCCTTTATCCCCAGCGCCAATCCCCACCAATCTGACTAAACTGGCAGCATTAACACTACACAGTAGAGTGAAGTAACAAAGACATTTTGTGTATAATACCACCTGGTGTCTACAGCTATACTGCTCGGGTTTTGTTACTATATTTTACCATATTAAACTCTTCAGTGGTAGTCATACTATTAAGCACTACAGCTAGACCAATTGTGCAGTCCGATTTCATTTTGGTCAATTATGTCGTCTCTGAATTGTCAATATTATTTATGATATTCTCTTCGTAAAATGGCTCCCCTTTAAGGAATATGTTAAACCAAACTAACTTTCTACCAAGTTATAAAGACATATACAAACCTTTCCTCACAACATTCTGTTTTGTTGTGTTAACTGTTTTGTTTTTGTTCCAATCAGACATGATGAGTATAGACGCTGATGAATTTAACGCTTTGCCCTAACCTTAACCAGTGCCACAGTAGCTATTGTTGTAAATGCTGTTCAAGGTAAGTATACGCTCACCCCATCAAACTCATCCAGAGTTTTTGGTATATGCAAAATCTGTGTATATTCTCACTAAATCCTTACACTTTATGTTGTATACACCGTTTTCTTGCTCTTATTAATAACATTCTTATTCCAAGGGTAAGAATATTTGACACCCAAAATTGTAATAAGTACAAAGTGTGTGTATATTCTCCCCCCATTCTGTTAACCTAATGTTGTACACAACTTTTAAAGCAGACCAGCAGAAACAGCGTGACCCAATCTTACCATTTGATAGTTGACATGACTGGTCAGAAGAAACTCGTGACGTGGTTTACTTTTCAGATAGCCATATTTTTTTTAGCTGCGACCGAGCGGCTCTATAACTCACTCTGTCTGTCCGTCGGGTGGTTCAAGTTTTCCTCATGGCGACGTGAACAAGATAGAAGCCAAACCGCTTAGGATAGAGACTTCAAATTTGGAATGCTGCTTAACGACTTGCCATACTCAAGACGGTCTGCATATCATTCCCAAGTTAACGAGAACTACATTAGACACCACATTTCCAATTTATATAGAAGATGTAGTAGAAAATCAATAGCATGTGATTTCCATTTGTACAATGTATGAAAATCTACGACCACTATATCAATTTTATAATGCGATCTTAAACACTGGGTAATGTTTAAACTACAGTGAAATTCATCCACGCGGCCATATCTTGCTACTTTTGTCACTAATTAGAAGAGCTTCACAACTTTTGGCAAATGAAATGTCTTTCTTGTCACACTAGGAGCATACAGTCACGAGACCTATAGAGTTGAATGTGTATAGTAGGTTACCTTTGACAGTTCACCCATATGTGACTTTATACTCAGCGACAATGTTTTATAAACCCGTAACACACAAGAGAGCTATTCCCTTAACGGCTTGAACAAGATTTGCCACACCCAAAATGGCAGCTACCAGTTGTCGTAGGTGTAATGATATCAGAACTTGTCAATGCAATACTTTGTTCGCGTATGGCTGTTCTGACTATCCGCTATTGCTATTGTGTGACCGGCTGAAAAAAGAACTTGAACGCATGCAGCGTGAAGACGTAATCGCAACGGTGGATCATCCAACGGATTGGGTAAACACAATGTTAATAGCGTCTAAGCCAAACGGCAAGATAAGGGTGTGTTTGGATGCAAGGGAGTTAAATCAAGCAATAAAACCTGAACATTTTCATCTTCCGACTGTCGATGAAATAACAACCAAACTATCCGTTCCTTCGTATTGCACTCGTCTTGATGCCGGCAATGGTTACTGGTAAATACGGCTTGACAAACAATCTTCAAATCTGACGAGTTTTGCCACATCTTTTGGTCGGTGCAGGTATCTGAGATTGCCCTTTGGCATAAACAGCGCTCAAGAAGTTTTTTCACGAAAGGATCAGTCAATTATTCGACGATCTTGACGGTGTTGTAACTTTTGTAGATGACATTCTTATATTTGGTAATTCTATTGACGACCGACTGCATATTAAAAGCAGTCCTTGAACGGTCGCGCATGATCATTTTAAACTTTATCGAATAAAATGTGAAATTTGTGTTTCCAAAGTGAAGTATCTTTTTCATGTGTATAGCAAGAGTAGTGTTAAACCTGATCCATTTAAAGTAGAATCAATTACCAATATGGAAACTGCAGTTGAGAAACAACATCTTGAACGATTTCTTGGTATCGTTAATTATCTAGTTAAATTTGTACCCAATTTGTCTTTAAAAAAACCGCACCTTTGCCTGAGTTACTTCATAAAAATGTTGAATGGCACTGGACTGACAAACGCAACTAAGCTTTTGTAAAAAATTCAAGCCTTATTGACTCAACCAGGAAAGGTACTAGCCTATTATGATGACACAAAACCTGTTAAGTTATGTGTGGATGCTTCTAAGATTGGCATGGGAGCAGTCGTGTATTAATGCGACAAACCCATAGCTTATGCTTCTAAAACCAAAACGAAATCCGATTATTATTACATACATTCTGCAATTAAAAATATGTCAATCAGCAACGATAAACTTGAAACAATCAAATGTGAAACACAGGCTGATGAACAGTTACATAAATTAAAGTATACAATTATTTCGGGATGAACGTTGAAAATAAATTAGATCTCTTTGATGATTAGACAATTTTGGAATGTTAGAGACGAGTTGTCCGTCTGTAACTATTTAATCTTTAACGGTCAAAAACTTGTCATTCCTAAATCCATGAGATCAGACATGCTTCATAAATTACATATAGGTCATCTTGGTATTGAAAAATGTCTTGCCGAGCACGAAACATAATGATCGAATTTTGGACCAGCTTTTCCGTCGATTCGACAAGCTTTTTTACCTAAATTGGCCGAAGATCCAATAAAAGCTCTAAGCAATTTGAATCGATCTTAACAGCAAAAATACATTGCTTAATGGTGCTTTATTTATCACAATATAAATACTTAAGCATCTAGCGCTTCATTTAGTTTAGCAGGATAGCATTCAACGAATGGCTTCAAAATTTCGCTTGGCAAATTTTATTTGATTTCGACCAACCCTAAGAAACCATATGAAAATACAAAAAAAGATCTTTTGATATTTTTTTTTTTTAAAGCCGAAGTCCGGACTTTAAAGCAATAAGGCACACTTTAGATGCTTACCTTGTCCTGTTTGAAATGAGATAAATGGAAGTGTCTATGACCAACTGGTTTGAGAAATAACCAAGTTTTTGTTTGGAATCTGATGAAATATGAAGTGTCTGAATTAAACATTCATTCTACATTTAAACCTATCAACTTGTTCATGTTTTTCGAAAGACCTATGGAGTAGTCAGGCATTCCGGTGTAATACACATTTGACCTCCATGTTATAAGTGTGGTGAGTTTAATTTGCTGCGATGACCACATTAACAGTATTTTCGTTATTTTTTAACAACCCGTTCTTAGATTGAGCAGTTTCTAGCTATAAAGATTTTGCAGTTTGACACCCATCCGTGAATCGAACCCACATCCTTCAGAATAAGGTTTTAAGTGGCCCTTTGCAATTACCGCCACCTGGACCACTCGGCCAACCGGTCGCCTACTAGAGATGCCTTGGCGGTCGGCTTTACTGACGGCGTCTGATGAATATGGCTTCGATTCCCAGTCTGCGAATATTGGAACAGAATTTGCTCAAATTAAGAAATAATTTACTTACTAAATGATACAAATTTAATTTCATAATCTCATTAACCTCCAAACCTTGCAATTTCTATATAATATGTTGACTTGAGAAATATGAAAAGCCTTCAAATTAACTTCTTTTGAGCAGAAGTTCAAATATCTGATAATGTTGACTTATTCAATGTGTGCTATAATTCCCCCAACATATTGTGTGACCATTTTACTTAACTTGTGCCGCGACCTGAACACCGTCTTTCTCTCTCAATATATATGTGTATATATATATGTAATCATTTAATCCATATTTAACTTGTTATAATAGTACTCTGATTGGGTGCATTTGAAAGACGGGTAGTGTCCCCATCACAGCACTGCATCACACCATACTTTTGGGATTTCCTGAGTCAGTCTACTTCCTCATACCGTGCCCCTTTATAACAAGCTTTATTCTCAGTCGTCTCACAACACGAACTTTATTATAATAATACTCTGTATTCTTCTCTGTTGAAGGCGTCAGGTGGATCTCGTGACGTCCGGGAACTTTGTAAATACAGTCATTTGGATCAGATTTAAATTACACTTTGTGTTTAATGTATGAAAATCTCCACCATCTCTGATTTCAGTTGACACAATTATAATGTCATTGATCCCAACTCATTTTAAACTCAAATGACAAGTCAAAGAAACTGACAGTATTTGTCCGCATTATATAGGCACTTTAACGGTCGTCAGCAGGAAGTATTTAGCAAAAATGTTCTGGGCCTATCCTGTTATACTCATCGACAGGTGCAATATTAACATCTACAGGAAGAAAACTCTTCGAAATCGACATAAATGAGGTAACACACCAAGGCAAGCCTACATTTGAGGGTTGAATTCGTCTAAGAGAAATCCTAAACAGTTTAGCATTACAACGATAGACATGAACTTCCTTTTCACCAAATTAGCTGAAGCGGTATAGAGGTCTGAACTAAAAAAGTATAAGGTATGATTTATTTATACAATATATATTTCGCGATACATTCTCCTATTAATAAGGTTTTATTGATGAATGTTCACAGATCATTTTGCTTATTGTTATCATTTACTTATTTGGCGTATTTTATTTGTGACTTGTGTAAGAATACGCTTTATTCATTGGAATGTATGGAAGGTGAAGAAAGAATAATTGTCTTATAACACAAACTCTAAATAGAGATTATATGTACAATGCCTGATACGTGGCGATATATCAGCTCGAGTTGTCTCAGGTCGGAGTGCAGTATCAATCGAGCTCGAAGAGCGAGATTTGATACGCAGTCCGACCTGAGACAACGAGAGCTGATATAACGACCCGTA
>JARFOD010008922.1:0-11477 GCA_031763545.1 Mopalia muscosa | reverse complement strand
CAATATAGTACTTGCAATGAGGTTGTCTTCGTTCGATAATTACCCTGAGACATAAAGGTCACGGCCTAGTGAGCAAAATTACATTACATAAAAACCATATGGTGTTGCAAATTCCGGAGCGATGGAAGGAATGTTATCTGCCATGTTAATGTAGTGTAAATCTTACAAACTAATTTTGATTTATTCAACCAATTGGTCAATTTTGAGGTTGCCATTGGCTTTTGAATTTTTGAGGTTGTAATTTGTCAAAGAAATGTGCTTTTGTGCATGGTAGGAATGGTATTCGCATAGAAGAGTCGATTTGAGGACATAGTCTATAAATTATATACTATTTCAACAAATCCAGTATATTAAAAACACAGAAACGCTTCTGCTAGTGAGACGCCCTTAGGTGAAATTATTTCATAAAGATCTGTTAGTCTGATGAGCTGAACAATCCTATTGGATAATATCGAATAATATTGATAACTATAGGAACTATTCAGACATCCAGTCCCAAATAACTTGTCATAATGGTTTAATGAGGTGAATATATCTACAGAAACACATAAGCGTTATAAGTATTATAACGGTTTAATCAAGTGAATATAACATAAACGTTTATACTGGCGAGGAGATATTTATTACAGCCAGAGTTATATCCAAAGTTCGTGTGATGCCATAAACAAGTAGATGATTTATGCATGTAATTGAATGGAATTGAATTGAATTGAATTGAAATACGGATTGCCATGCCCCAACATTGGGGTAATTCGTTAAACTGTAAAAAAAAAAAGTATTTCAACGTTATTTTAGGATTTTTAATTTAACAACTTGTTTTTGCTGTATTTTGCTTTTGTTATATATCAAACAACACTGGTCTAATAATTATAAGAAGGGACAGATCGGATAAAGGTTCTACGGAAAGGGAATTAATGCTAGCGCCATGATGTATGTTGGTTTTCAACATTCAACATTTAACGTATTTACCGCTTTTAAAATATTGTATCGCCTCTTTCAGAATGATGAGGTCAAGATCTAAGACAATATTTTTGCGAGCAATATCCCTTTTATGCTTAGTCTTTATTGTTTATTACAGAGGTGAAATCAAATTTCTCCATTTCTTTAATAATTCAAGGTTAATTAATACATTTCAAAGATCTTTGAAACCGATGGATATATGACGTCATAGGTACACACCCCATTGTATTACCTAACTATCGAACTAAAAAATCGCCTTGTCTAACAAGAAATATAGCCCAACCCCGTTTTCACATCGGGACTTTTCGACAGAATTTGCGTTTATTCCTTAATAATAGAAACAAAACAAAACCAGTGCCTTTCTGTGTAAACTGATACGCTCCACATGCGCGTGTTATCCAAAACGTAAAGAAACCCAAACAATTGGGCCTAAAACTCAGAGTTATGTAACACCTCTTCTTTTGTTTAATATTCAGTTTGAAAATCTTTATCTTAACATTCGAAATAAGCCTGAACATGTTGTGACCAGGATTCAGCAATCGCTGTTAAGATCATTTTCTTTAAAAGCAAAGAGGAACTCCATGTGCGGTGAATATATGTCATCAACGACAAGGTTTCCTTTGGAGATAATTTGCCAGCAAGATAATTGATTGTATTAAATCTCGCCTTGGCTAGGCTACGCAAGTTTAACGAAATACTATCTGATCAAGCGGACAAGAAATTGATTTTATAATTAACTAGAATGTTATATGCAAATCTGATTGAATACATCTTATATTTACAAATATTAAACCTGCACACGTATGACGCTTGCGTACATAAAAGTTATTCACGTGTTGTTTTTTGTAAGACTCGTTTTCTTTCTTTTATTCTTCCTTAATAAGAACTTTTTAAGTAACATGGAATCCGTAATTCTTGCCGGTTTAATTTACAATTACGATTTAGACGACAAATTATTACATTATTTTTAATAGGCTGGAAACAAAACATTATTTCGTTGCATATTGTTGCTCTTCAATGGTATCAGATATTGTTTAATGAAAAAGCACGCATTACCAATGTCACCAATGTCGACTTGATGACGTCAATGACATTACGGTTTACACAAAGCATTTTCAAATAAGCTGCTTCCAAACGGCGATCGGTGTGCTGTGAAGATGCCTGCAAAAAATCGTGCAGACAAGTCCCTAAACCTGCTGTCCCTCAAGTATGTTATTAGGGAAACTGGAACTTCTGGCGGCACACGTGGAAAACCATTTTTTTTAAATAGAATTTGATATTTGCTGTGAGTGGAGCCATGGAACTGCGAAGGACAACGCCATCCTTTAAATTGGAACATTATGAAAACATTGCCGATCCCACCACGTGACTTATAACTGGCCCAAAACATTTACTCATTTGATCATATTTAGCTCTAAGCAGCCTGCTTTGGGGAAAATCTCGTTTTTTTCAAGACCAGATTTCACCGATTATAATTTGCTGTCAGTCAGAGATATTTTTTTTCCGTTAAAGACTCATATCGATGTCTTGAAGAAGTTAATCGCCTAGATCCTGACAATATTACAACAGCAAAACAGGCGATGTTTCACAGTGACTGGGTTTATTGTGAACACCATGACTCGGTTTCAAGGCTAAAGTTACGATGGTAGAAGGCGAGTATAGCAGCTAATCGATAGATGATAACGTGATTAGACAGTATACGTCATCTAAACACGTCTTTGAGACTTGACTTGTGGTGCCCCCAATGCTCCAATTCATCCTGACTGAACATTTAAGATCACTGGTTCAGAGTAGTGCATAACATTGAGATTCTTGTCAGATTCTGAGCTGGCTATCAAAAGCAGTAATGTACCTACATGATGGCTTTTTTAATTTTAAGGGAAGAGTTAATAATTGTACTTATTAACTCGTCTTAACGTTTGACAACTCTATCCTAAATACTCATCAATCGAATTGATTTGTGAACATCTGCGCGAAGGGGTTGGATGAGAAAGTCAAAAAGCCGACACTTTTTAAAAGACATTCCACTTTCGTCTGTATATGAATAGACTATGCCAAGACGATGCAGCTTTTCAACATCACGCCAGTGCGGCTATTTCTTGAAAAACACGGAAACAATGGTGCTTTTATTGGAAAGCAATCATCTGTAGAAATATAGGACTTAATGGTGTGAAGTAAATGATGATAAAACATTTGTTTTCAGTATAAAGTGTTAACACTTGGACTCAAATACCAATAGTTGAGCATTACTTATGAGTAATATGTCCAAACAAATCACTATTCTTAAGTTACAGACAATACATTACTGTGGGCTAATGCAACATAATAGAGAGTTTATTTGAACTGATTACAACGTAATTGTGTTTGTCATCCTGTAAGTAATATGATTATTGATTTTCTTTCCCAGGTTATCAAATTAAGAAAATTCCCCCAACGACTGGAGACGTGAAAGAGGATCATCTCAACCATTTCTATATTAGGAAAGATACGTGCAGCTTTTGGTGTTTCGAGGTGGTCAATGGATTAAGGAAGACAGTTGTTCGTTTACACCGTAATTTATGGAACACACCGCATCCTTACAAGTAACTAAAGCCACCCTTCACTATACATACAATCAATCTCATTATTCCAAAGAAAGGTGACTAAATCAGGGCTAAAAGGAAGCAGATAAATACGTTATCCTTTCCTGGTGCTTGGTAGAAGAAAAGCTTTTCGTGAATGGAATAACACGTAATTGGGTTTGTGATCCAGATAGTAGGCCTAATACCCCGTATAAATCTAGTGATTGCGTCCACTACGTCAACTCGTTGGTGAAAATTCAATTAGCTTCTCGGGCGTAAACGGAATTTCATAACTGGTTTTAACAAAAAATTGGAACGATTGTGCGGCATTTCTGTAGTGACCGCAGTGCTGTTGCTTGGAAGAACTGATGGATGGTCAATCGCTGCTTGACAATGTACTAGTACATTAAATATATTCATCCTTTGGATTATTAAAGCACCCCATTTCAGGGTTCGGCTTATCACATTCAGTCAGTACCTTTCACAACGAGCTCATAATCATGAACTGTGTCCAATTCCATAAGATTATTCGCTAATTTAGGCTCTTTTTGTTTATACTTTAAAGTAGTGTTCTTACTAACAGATCAGAATCGGAATTTGTCATGTTTTTATTGTGTTAGTTTCCCTCACCTACTGGACGGAAAAACGGTCATTTAAAATTTACTTATTGCTGGTCAAGAACCTTAAATGATCTGGAAAATTAGACACCCAGATACTCCCAGTGCGTGAATGTCCAGGTGTATTTGCCAATGGACAGATGTAAATTGCTTGTATACCAATATTCACAAAGTTAAAGGTTTTGGAGTCTGCTCCCCATCAGAAACAAAATAATTGTGAAACTGTTTAAATTTACCGATTTAATGGATAATAGATTTAAAAAACCAGAGAGAAACGGTTTGGAACTTTCTATTATGTGTACCGGTACTGCAGATGAGCGATGTTTGTTTCACTGTGGTTGAAGCTGAGACTGCACTGAGAAACCATTGCATAGACGACACATTTATTTCTTTAAATGATCACAGATGACATCTATTGACTTCACAATTTAGACACTGCAATGCTTAAAATGACAGCGTATGGTGCATATCGTTGAGGAATAAACTGACTGGATAGACTGTTACAGGGATAGCAATATTTCTAATAAGTTATTGCGGCTGATAAAACGATTTCACGAAGGATTTAAAGGGGGAGAAACATTTACAAAAACATCAAGAATGTTCCAGTTTGCAGTATACTTTCGAGTTTACAGAATCCTAACAATTGAACTAAAACTCCTCCTAACAAAGAGAGGCCGTTCAATTAACACTCAAACGAAGCAGATAAACACATTATTCTTTACGGGAATAGGTGGACGGAGTTATTGGAGTAACTGGGTCTGTTATCTAGAAAGTAACCAAGCATATATCGTGTTGATTGTATCCACTTCGTCAACCTGTTCATGTTATTCATTCAGCACATAATGGCGTAAATGAGAATGTATTGTCTCAGAGAACAAAAATCTAAAACAACTTATACAAGTTTTACTTAAACATTGATAATCGACTATACATGCAAGGTCTATAGACCACAAGTGATAAAACTGTAAAGCATTCTATCAAACATGGATCGTCATTATGCCTAACAAAAACATTACAATTTCAGAAGCTTCAGCTCAATCGTCTTCATGAATCAAAATGTGACTCCTGCCATCGACTCACTTGATCCTTTCTAGCTCCAGGCAAACAGCCTGTATTCAAGACCAGTTTTCGCCGATTTTAATTGGCTGTCAGCCAGAATAACGTTTCTCAGTTAAACGCCCATACCAATGTCATGGAAAAGTTAATCGCCAGATTCTGACTCTATTACAGCAGAAAAACAGCCCTTCTTTTCACAGTAGTGGCCAGTAGTGGAATTAATTGTCAGACGATAACGCGGTTAGACAATCGACATAAATCTAAACATATCTTTGAGACTTGGATATTGGTGTCATAATATCCCGATTAAACATATGTTTAAAATTGCACATCTATCAGACTGGTATAGAACATTAAATATAGTTTATGATGCTTTTCACATCCTCAGATTGCTTTCAATTTCTTTAACTTGAAAACAGAATAATCTCAACTAGAATATTATCTGATATGCTCAAGAAAGGGTGTACCAATGGATAGTCCTTGAAGTTTCAATTGCCACTGTAGTGGATTATCTGATTTTAAAAAATGGATTAAAGTTTGACAATTCTATCCTGAATATTCATCAGACAAATTGTTTATTGACATCTGCCTTTCTTAGCATCACAGAGAAGGGTTGGACGAGAAAGTCAGTTAGCCGACTGTTAAAAGACATTCTACTTTCGGTTGTATAGAAATAAACTATGCCGAGACCATGCAGCTTATACTGCACCAAGGGCAGCTCTGCTATTTCTAGAAAAGCATGGAAATGAAAGTTGCTTTTATATTAAGTCTTAGCACTTTAATCCAAATACCAATAGGTGATTATGTTTTAATACTAACCGCTGTAATCCAAGACATAAATTTTACAAGACATAATATTCTCAGAACTTCCATGTTCTTGGAATGGCAAACTTCCTGGAAGTAAAAGTATTGATTTCCTCTCGCAGTTGATCTCATTCAGAAAGGTTATTTAATGTCTTGTGACGTGAAAGGGGATCATCTCTGCTATTTTACATCCAGCTCAACACATCCAAGGCTTGATATTTAGAGGTGGTCATTGAAGTAAAAAAGACAGTTGCTGGTTTATATCCTAGCTTCTGAAACACATCACATCCTTACTAGTAACTAAAGCCGCCCTTCATTTCATCTAATCAATCACATTATTCCAAAGAGAGGTTACTAAATCAGTGCTAAAAGGAAACAGATAAACACATTATCCTTAGCTGGGGCTTTAGGGGGAGAAAAGGTTTTCGTGGACGAAATAAAGCGTGACTGGGTTTGTGATCCGGGAAGTAATGGAGCATATAGAACTACTGATTGTATAAACTTGGTCAAACCTTTGAGGAAATTCATTTAGTCCATAATGGTGTAAATGAGAATGTGATATATCCGAGGAAAAACCCCTAAAAACTTGTTTACATATTTGCTTCATCTTTAATATTTGAATATGTTTGCAGTTTCTCTAGACCACAATTAAAAAAACTGAAAAGCATTCTATCAAAAATGGAATATTTGGAATTCATCATGACATCTAAGAAGAGGATTTCTTTAAAATTAGCATGACTGTTTCAGAAGCTTTAGCTCAATTATCTTGATGAATCACAATGTGACTTCTGTCATCGACTCACTTGATCCGTTGTAGCTCCAGGAAAACAGCCGCCGGAAAATCTCGTTGTTTTCAAGATCAGCTCTCACCGATTATAATTGGCTGCCAATCAGAGATAAATTTCTCAGTTACAGGCCTATACTGATGTCATGTAGAAGTTAATCGCCAGATTCTGACTGTATTATAGCAGAAAAAACAGCCCTTCTTTTCACAGTGACTGGTTTGTTGTGGACACGATGGCTCGGTATCAAGGCTATTGTTACAATGTTGGAAGGCAAGTATTGCAACGAATCGCTGAACGATAACGTGGTTACGCAATCTACATCACCTAAACACATCTTTCAGACTTGGCTATTGGACTGGTACAAAGCATTGCATGAATTTTTTTTATTCTTTTCAATGTCTCAGATGCTTTAAAAAGGAGTAATTTAAATGATTTCGGTTATTTTTTATATTAACGCAAAGATTCTTTTTCTGGTTTGTTTTATGGAGCATGCAAAGTGTGTTAAAACTTTTGCTACTTGCTAGCCTCTTTCGCAATAATGTGCCCAATTAAAAAGTAAAAGTAAAAGTTTTACGCATCAACATATTACAATTTAATGGGCTTTAACTATATAAATAGGACTAGGTTATTATATAGAAAGGCTCAAGATAAATGTCAATGAATAGTCCTTGAAGTTTCAACAGTCGTCAAGTCGATTATCTGATCTTTAAAAAAATAGATTACACAACTAATATGTGTAATTCTTAACTCGACCTTAATGATTGACAATTCTATCCTGAATATTCATCCATAGGAATAAACTGTGTCGCTACTATGCGGCTAATATACAACATTAAGGACACGTTGGCTATTTCTTGAAACGCATAGACATAATGGTGCTTTTAATGGGAAGCAATTATCTGCAGAAATGTCAGATTTATTGATGCTATGTAAATGTTAATAAACTATTTGTTTTCAGTATAAAATCTTAACACTTTGATACAAATACCAATGGCTGTTTTATATAGTGCTAACTTCTGTAAGCCAAAACAGAAAAAACAATAAGGAACATAATATTCTCAGTGGCACTAAGAACTTCGTTATACTTAGAAAGGGATTATTGTAGCTTTATATAAAAACAGATTTCGAAAAGTGTTAATGTACAATAATTGGCAATATGTTTTTTCATTCTCGCATCTTCATACTAATTATGTGCAGTTTGTCAAAAAAAAAAATCACTACTCTTAAGTTACAGACAGTACATTACTGTGGGCTAATGGAATATAATAGTGGGTTTATTTGAACTGATTATAACGTAATTGAGTTTGTCATTATGAAACTAATAGCGCTCATCTGATTATTGAGTTTCTCTCGCAGGTGATCCCATTGAGGAAATTGCTCCAATGTTCTTGAGACGTGAAAGGGGATCATCTCAACCATTTTACATTACGGCCTCCACGTCCAACCACTGATTCTTTGAACATTTAGATGTGGTCAAGGAGTAAGGAAGGCAAATGGCGTTTGATATGGTTGTTTATGGGACAAATCCTCACTAGCAACTAAAGCCACCCTTCACTACATACAATCAATCTCATTATACCAAAGAGATGTAACTAAAGCAGTGCTAAAAGGAAATAGGTAAATACGTTTTCCTTTGCTAGTGCTTGATAAGAGGAAAGCTTTTCATGAATGGACACACACGGAATTGGGTTTGTGATCCAGAAAGTGGTGTGTTCTCAACGTCAACTGCTTGGGGGAAATTAGTTTATCTTCTCGCAAAGGAAAAAAAGTGTACCCACTGCACGACATTTTTTGTGTGTGATTTATAATAGTGCCGAAAAGAACTGTTGTTTGTTTAAATGCTGTTCTGCACTATACTAACCAATTAAATAAAGGGCTTATATGGAATATTCAAAGTCCACACTTTAGTGTTCGGCAGATAAGTTGCTTAAATTTATACTGAAAACTCATTTCGAAGTATTTCGAACCAATTCTCTTACTAACGTCGTTTTCATTAGTCATACCATGGTGAAAATAAATAACTTCCAATACTATTCTATCATTATTGGCATAATTTACATTTTTAAAGGACGGAATGTAGCACATATTAGCTTTAAAGATAATATTCACCATATTGTATAACATGCTCATAATAAAAAAACTGAATCTGCTTATGTAACTTTCCCCCTGATTTTGGCTCTTTTTGCACTTAAGAACAAGCCTTATTATTGACCAATCAGGCATTGAATGTGTCACACTTGTTTCAATACTTTCCGAAAAAAATTTGCTATAGGTTAAAGAGATAGGCGAAACGACTTTGAATTTCCCATTTCGTAGTATGTGTACTGGATCCGATATATTTTGTTAAACCTCAACTTTTCTTGCCGTATGGTTTAACTTCAGTAGCCACCCCGTGAACAAGACATTGAACGTTCACATATGAAGATATTACCAGTTCATAACGACACCATTAAAGCCTCTGTACTAGGTTATAAAATTACACAATTAAGACACTACAACACTTTAATCGACACGTATAGTACTAAAACAAAGAAGCAAAAACTGGCTCAATATCAAAGTACACAAGTGTAAGTCTTCTTTGATCTGAGGTTGACCTAAAATAACTTTGAAGCAACACAGAAAAAGAATTAACTTCAAAAACACATTTCTACTTAACGTCAATTTAATTTGGTCACTTTGCAAATATCACATTAATACAATTTTATTTTGTTAGAATGGGGTTTAGTTTGGTTTCTTTTATTGGGGGTTAACGTTGTACTCACTTATTGCAATCATATGACGACAGATTGTTCAATTTCTTGCATAATTATGGTGGAAAACCCTGAGGAAACCTCGTTAAACCACCCGTGATTGCCAGTGCCACATCGTGTGATTATCTCATATACCTGACGGTCGACAGATCATGTGAACGGTACATCGAAGTAGGATAAGTAAGCGCACCCACTAATGCTAAGTCACTGTTGCGGGCCACGGGAATGGGGCATAAAACTGTTCTTTATGTTCTTTATAAAGACGTATGACGGCTAGACATCCCAATGGATGAAGGAACCACCATCGACCATTGGCAACACACAATTGCGAGATAGTTAGACATGGACATTTTCAATACATCGATACTACAAAAAGATCATCTGAAGTTGCCCATAAGCTCAAAGAGCTTGGGTAGGAAGAAGCTACAGGTTATAATCTCACCGTGGGCCATTAATGGACCAATGTGTGAAGAAAGATTCACAAACCCACTCCCGACATATTTCTATATAAGACTAGACAATTTTATCTGATGTGTGCACCAATTAATCTAAACGTGCTTAAAAGTACTGTGGACAGTTGCTGAGCAAAGAAAAATACAGCTGACATGGTTACATCGGGGTGTAAGTGGGTTTAAATTAAATACTTTGAACTATAAAACATGTCAGTTAATATAAATACTTTATGAACTCTTGCGCCACTGCAATGAGAGGAAAAAGCATTCCCTTTCCAAGAATCAATTAGTATTATGTCGAGTGTTATCATCTTGAATGACAAGCAAGATTGATTCCAGTAAAATTGCAAAACACCCACTCACGTAATTAATCCAATTCAATATAAGCAATAAACAATAAACAAAAAATCGAACCCCTCTGCAACGAATATCTGCTTAATCGTAGAGAACAGGAATTTGTCTTGGTTACCAAGGGATGTATCGCATGAGTTACATGATAACCGCAAGTTTCTAATATTCTTAAAAAAAAATTGACAATACTGTTCCTAATTATCAGTAATTCAGAAAACATCCGTATATTTGGTAATAAATTGTATGCAAGGATTACTTCGCGGATTCCTGCCAAAGAATGTTACTATATATACTGATATAATGGTTATACAACATGTATGACTCGTATCAGTTTCGTTTCCGATTTAAGGATTGCGTTTATGTACTGCCTCTATTTAAAAGTGGGGGTAGGCCATATACCATATGCTCTACCTTAAAGAACAGCGTTTATATTCCTCAATCCGATTGAGTATATACTCTTAACACAAATTACCATTTCATCAGTTATTACTCTCCTGTCAGTGGAACCAATGTGATCTATAGGTTAACCCTTTTTGTAAACTGCATTATTTTATAATATCTTACAAAATCGGTTTTTTGGGGGGTTTTTTTCGGCAAAATTATGGACATTTGTATAAAGCTTGAGTAAGATCAGTTGTCAAGTTTGAAATCCATGCCGTTTAGTTCAGGTTTGCAACGTTTTGATAATAATTTAGTCAGTTCTGATATATATATATATATATAGATATATATATAGTTACTGTACCGTTTAAACGGGAAAAAGCGTATTAAATTTGTCTTAGTTAAACACATATTTTCCTTAGCCAACGACAACAGCCAATTTTGCAGCGGCCGAATTATTCTTCAAGTCACCTTTGCCTGCTCACTGACGACGTCTTCATTATCTTTTAGATTACTCACATTATACGTTACCATGACTCAATGACGTCTAAGTCAAAATCCATAAGGTGTCTTCACTGAAAAGCAATCTATCACGAAAGCAACATTTGGAATTGATCATGACGTCTAACAAGAGGATTTTACGAAGTTTAAACATCACTGTTTCGGGGGGGATTGCTGCGGCTCAATCATCTTGATGAATCGAACTGTGCTTTCTGTCATTTACTCACTTGATCCTTTCTAGCTCCAGGCGAACAGCCCC
>JARFOD010008911.1:0-11477 GCA_031763545.1 Mopalia muscosa | reverse complement strand
TATCAAGAAGTTGAACATCCATATCAGTCGTCATGTCTTTCTAATTTAACAGCTTCTAAATGCCACTCAAACAAGATATTGATTTGGTGCTCAGCCTGTGTGATACAATATTTGTCCCCTTTCATTACTTAGTTCCAGATAAACAAACATACGCTGTTGGTCCACCACGTAACTTGACTTACAGAGAAGTCGACAAAGGTGCTGTTCTGGAATGGCTTCCTCCTGACAACAACCAGGGATTTATCAGAGGTAACCCATTAATGCATTCTGATGTTCAATTATCAGTTTTTCCATTATATATGTCAGGTACTTGTGTTAGAAGTCAGGTACTTGTGTTAGAAATAAATGATGTACATAGCACAAAATAAAATTCTAACTGCTTGCACTGCAACCAAGCTCTTTACTTCTGCGATTGTTTGTATTGTGTTTAAATTAAAATGAAACAAGGATTATTTTGTTATATTAATCTCCACAGAATATATCTTAATAATAAATGTTAGATGGTAAGGTAAATGAAACGCTAGTGTCTGAATTTTTAATTTATACCAGCTGATAAATTACAATGTGTTTAATAGTTTGATAATTTTATATTAAATGATGCTTAAAGATAACATTTATGAATTTATATCTGGTGATAGGTTATAATGTGACTGTAATAGTTCAAAGATCAGGAGAAGTTTACACAACCCTGCTAACTGTGACCTCATACCATCACTTCCGGGTCAGTCTACCAGGCGGTACCATGGAGATCCGGGTCCGAGCACACACTCGGGATCACATGGGTCAGTGGGGCTATGTTACAGTCCGCAAACCAACATTTGGTAAGGAAACTCAGTAATTAGTCGGTCTGACTTAATATTTGTAGAGGATTAAAAAAGGTGTGGCTATAAATTATTTATCAATTACTTTCATGAGATGTAAAGATAAATAAAGTACATGGTGACTTATCATGTGAATTTATTATATTTTATACATGTATTATATATATTTGGAATAAGCGAAGAAAGACAAATTTGCTAGCCTCCATCTGAATGTTGTATATATTAATATTTATTTTATTTACAATAAGCAGCATAGCTAGCAGTCCCACCACTAAATGCTTTTTTTGAAACAACATGCTCATTATACCAGTCAAATGACCTTTCCTACTTTTGTTTAACAACTCATTTTTTCTTCAAAGATTCAAAGAATAAAAGTTGTGGTGATCATCACCATTTTGGGCCATTTCAAATCACATTCAGGCATTACTATTGCTAAATTATGCATTGGTGGCCATTTTGTTTTATTGAACTTGGTGATATCCATACAAATTCATCATCTTAAGGCGAAGAGGCACAGTACAAGTTTCAATTTAATCTGTGAATTTGCTATTAAATTATCTTGTTTACAACACCAAAGTGTCAATATCGAAAATATTATGCAATGGCCATCATATAATCTTGCGTTATTTGCCGACATGCAATCCTATCCGTCGAAAAAAGGAAAATTTCAAGTTAATCGTGTTCACAACATATGCTGATATGAATATGGTGGCAGAACTTTGTGAAATTCAATCCCATTCATTTTCTTAAAGGCAAGAGCCCCATGAGGGAGCAGGTGGGCCATGGCCCTGAAGAATACTCCCTCAGCTTCCTCGGTCGATCGTAAGAGGCGAGAAAAGAGGTTGTTTTCTGTAGCTCTAGTGTTCGCAGAGCTAAAGGGTAGCAGGAAGCAGATTTTTTTGTGATGTCCTGTTTTTGTGTTTGTCGTCATATGTGAAATACCCTTGAGTACGACGTTAAACACCAATCTAACAAACAAACAAACAAACAATAAAGGCAGGAAGCTATATACCAGGATGAAAGTCAATCTGTGAATTTATTCTGTAAGGAATATGCTTAAATTATGTAATAACATTATATTTTTAATGGAATTTGGTGAAATACTAGCCATCATCTTAACAGGAGGTAGATACATACCAAGTTTCAAATTTACCAGTCAATTTGATTTCAAGCTAGCATGTTCACAAATATTTCACTTTTCATTCAAAGCTGAGCTCCAGTCCAACATATCTCCAATTATTGGTGCAGTGATTGGCTCAGTTTTGGGGGCAGCCATTGTTGGAGGAGTAGCATATATAACACTACAGAAGTACAAGTTGTGTCAAAGGTAATGCTATTTGTAGAAGTTTAATGCTATCATACATCTACTGTCAAATGAAAAATATCACTTACAAAAATACTTGTTTTTTTAACTAGGCACAAATTAACTTAAATCCTTTACCAGTTAATATGAATGGTGGATATTTTGAAAACTGTATGTAATCTTATTAAGTGTATTTCTCTCTGGAATATCACCAATGATGTAAATGTGATCACCCCTATATGAATTTTGTGTGGAGATGTTTTTTTCATTGTCTTCTTACAGTTATTTAACTCGTATGAGGTTGTTATAGTCCATGGGTGAAGGAAATCACCCAAGATACAGCTGCCCAATAACAATACAAACTTGAACACAAATCATGTGATAAAGGCATCACAATAGATAAACTTTGTGTAACTGTAAGAATGCTAGATCATCACCTCCAAACACCCACAATAAAGATGAAAAATAAAAAATGGCAGCAAGGCTAGCCTACCAAAGAGCTCCCTGTTCCGCCAATGAAAATGAATGCATTCCTTTTACCCTAAAGGTAAAAATGCATAATGATTTAATATGTATGTAAAAATCTTGTTAGAGTAATTAGTATGCATGTAATTAGCTCAACTGATAATATCCCTCTCCCCCCATGTTGTGTGACATTTGCCCAAAATTTAAGGACAATCAGGCTATTTATTATGCAATATGGAAATACAGTGCTTAACGCTATATTTAATTAAAGAAGCCTTTACATGGCTGACACAGGTGGAAATTAATTAGTAGGTATGTCCGTATCATGCTTGTTAGAGTAATTAATATGCAAATAATTAGCTGAACAGATAATATCCCTCACCTGTCATGATGTGTGACATTTGCCCAAAATTTTAGGACAGTTGTGCTATTCAATTTGAATTTATGGTTTTTAACGCAAATTTAATTGAAAAGCTTGTTAAAGCAATTAATATGCATAAAATGAGCTGAACAGATAATATCTCTCTCGCCTCATGTTGTGTGACATTTGCCCAAAATGTAAGGACAATCAGGCTATTTATTATGCAATATGGAAATACAGTGCTTAATGCTATATTTAATTAAAGAAGCCTTTACATGGCTGACACAGGTGGAAATTAATTAGTAGGTATGTCCATATCATGCTTGTTAGAGTAATTAATATGCAAATAATTAGCTGAACAGTTAATATCCCTCTCCTGTCATGGTGTGTGACATTTGCCCAAAATTTTAGGACAGTTGGGCTATTCAATTTGAAGTTATGGTGTTTAACACAAATTTAATTGAAAAGCTTGTCAAAGTAATTGATATGCATATAATGAGCTGAACAGATAATATCTCTCTTCTCTCGTGTTGTGTGACATTTATCTAAAAGTTTAGGACAAACAATCTATTCAGTTTGGAGTTATGGTGTTTAACGCATATATTGTTTATTCAAAACAAAAATGACTCATGCGTAGATTATGTCAACTGCTTTTGATACCCACCTTCCTCCCTTTTAATTCAACTTACATGAAAAATAGTTTATATCAAATGGGAGGGGGTCATTGGAATAATTTACCATTAACGTTTAAGAATGCTTCAATTTGCAAATTTTTATAAAAAATTTTAAAATGTTACTTTTTTAATCAACATAATATATAACTTTTGTGATAACTTCAAAATAACATTCGAAAGATTATTGTTAATTAGAAAATTTAAACATCTACATGTCTAATTAAACACTTTGATAATTTATTAAGGATACCTTAATTACTTTGATGATTTTACTATTTACTTACTTATGTATGTTTTCATGTTTTAAGTGTTTAAATAATATGCATGTGTTTATGCATATGAAGTGTAAGAAAAATTCTGTACAGTAGAGCAAATTTTTTCCTCTTGAAATAAAGTTATTATTATAACGCAAATTTAATTGAAAAGCTCATTAAAGTAATTAATATGCATATAATGAGCTGAACAGATAATATCCCTCTCCTCATGTTGTGTGACATTTACCTAAAATTTTAGGACAAATGAGATATTCAATTTGGAGTTATGGTGTTTAACGCAAATTTACTTAAAAGGCTTGTTAAACTATATGCATAAAATTAGCTGAACAGACAATTGTTGTGTAACATTTACCCCAAATTTTAGGAAAATCGGGCTATTCAATTTTGATATATAGTGCTAAACGCAAATTGTACACCATTTTCCCAAAAACAATATCACCTTATGAGCATTCTCAAAATTCTGTATAATTTTAATCATATCTTCCTTTCCGGTCGGGCAAACTGTGTGTAAAATTGATGGAAAATTCCCTAAATATTCATTTAATTATACAAGCCTTTACCTGGCTGAAGCCGAGGCCAAGGGTACGACATAAGCTCACCTTACTCGGTACAGACGAGCTAATACAAATCTTTATTGTTTCTATTAGGTTCAGCCAAGTCCATCCATCCCCAAATTCCTCTTTGACTGACCTGGTTGGTCCACGCAGTGAGATGAACGAGGGAGTGAGCAGTGAGGTTATGAACTCGACCCCGAATGTCCCAGACTGCGATGGGGATAAGACGGATGTTGGCATCCCTCAGAATCAATCAAATTGGGCTACTCAGAAAAGCTACCATGCAAGAAGAATTTACATGGCTTCGTAATGCACACACTAACATTTATTGTCTGATTAACTGAATTCGTAATGCGGCTTAATAAAAAATACATTTGTTCAAGAACCGTTTCCGAAAATGTTTAGCTTGTTTCAGCACTTAATTTTATATACTTTACATTTTGATAAATATTTCTACCACTGGTAAAGGTTTTCAAAGAAAACTGACAGAAAAATTTGTTTGTACTGGTAAAAATTAACTGAAACTGGCGAAAGGGTCGCTCAGGATATTGTCAATGTGTTGATGTGGTTGGGTATTGGTGGAATTGAGTTTATTTCACTTGTATAATGACATGCCATCCAAATTGCCAAAGAAAAACGCCCTCAGCAAACAGATGCAAAAGAAGTTTCGATTTATTATTGATAAACCCAAAAGAATATATTTCGACTTTATATTTAGACTGTTTTTCAACCAGTAGTCGGACAAAAAACACGGAAAACAAACAAGAGGTGAGTTTGACTCACTTAATCCCATTAAAGTACTCTATCAATGTTTGAGCTAAAGAGAAAAAAGCTAAAACATTCATTATATCCATGCAACTCCGCTTTAATTATGGAAATAGTCAAATTTCATGGTTATCTAACCAGAAATTTGATTGGAGTGATTCCATTTTAAATAGTAATGTAGTTTGATATAAGACTAATGCGTTTCCAAAATTTGAAAACCCAGTTTTGTATCGCTTAGATTAAAAGTTATTCAAATAATATTTTGGTGAAAAAAATAATTTGAAATTGTAATTACAAACACTTAAATTAGAGCCTATAATTTGGTTTTCCCATAATCATATATTCAAGTCGCACAACTTGAATTGCCTATTTCTGGCACATTGAAATCGTTCGGATTATTAATATTCTTCTCTCTAAATATCTCAAACTAGATAGGGTATGAGTAAAATGCTAACATGATCTAAACAGAAACTAAACAGACTCGCCAGTCGTACCGTGATAATTCTAAAGTTTGACCTCATTTTTTGGCCATTTTGATTTTCTCTCTTTTGAAAATTTGAGTAAAGGCTTAAAAACAAGTGAATGAATAGCTCAGAAATTTAATGGGCTTATAGCCCATACCCAGCATTGCTTTGTTTGAAAAAGTTGTGTCGATTGCGTCATTGTTAACATATATATAGGTACATGTAGGTTAAATAAGTCACATGATCACTAATTTTGGACTTCTTGACGTATATCGTTAAAGACGTATTTACTTGACGATTGCGAAGCCGGTAGGTGGTTGAATAGGTGTGATGTCATTTCCGGTCAAACTTAGCAAAAGTGACGTTTTCAACAGTCTTTGGAAAGAAAACTTTTTGTCACAGTTTTTTTTATATTAACGTAGATTATAGACCAGTTTATGCAGCGATCAACTCACTTTCCTATTTTAATCTCCAGATTTATATAGCATTAAATTTGAAAAAAGTTCAAGTTGCGATTTAAAAACCGTTGCATAATTCATCTTAAAAAATTCAAAGGATTGAATTGGGCGTATGTCTCGATTTTTCACGATTAAAATTAGTATCATAATTCAATTACATCAAAAGAAAAATGCCGTTGAAATAAAAGAGCAGACTGGAAAAAAAATATATATAAACGTCTTAAAGTGAAGAACCCTTTATCATACGGTTTTGTTATAAGTATTGGTAGTTTACTTTTATGAAGGTAATATTTGAGAAAATAATGCCCTTTGGATAAAAAGTTTAAAAGTTGCAAAATCACATCAGTACGGTATTCTTAATCATGTAAAACACATACCACATCATTTTTTTTTAACCAGTCCGAATAGCGCATATAGCAACGCATTATTCTCGTAATCTTACGACCGACAGTTCGATCCCACCTAGATAAATTAATTTTTTTCTGTTTCTGTTAATGGTGCAGTATTATAGCGAAATAAAGCTTTTATTTTTTCAGAGAAAAGATCTTGAATTTCAAAGCCATATAACCGTTTGTAGGGTTATAACCTCTATTTGCTATTGCATTTTGACATTCACATATATGTAATCCTGAGTTTCATCCTTAGGTTTCATTATGTTGCCATGGATTTGTTCGTTTGATTGGGGTTGAAGGCTATACTCAAGGGTATTTCACTTATATGACGGATTGTCCACTGCACATAGCCTTTTAATGGTGGAAAACCGGGATGAAGCCTCATAAAAACCACCCCTGGGATTGGCGGAGCCACAACATGTGACTTGCTCATATACCTGATGGTCGACTAGCGGACTCAATCCAGTGAACAGTACATCGCAGGTTCACTGGCCTAATTTTAATTAGGAATGTAGTTTGGTACAAAACCAGTAGTTTCCAAAATTTGAAAATCCTGTGATAAGTGGTATTGGTTTAATCCTGTTCAGACCCTCTATAGGGCAAGCCCTCGTCAGGGAGCCTCACCTGGAGTATGGTGTTAACCCCTTATCAAACAGTAATCAACAGAAGCCACCAGAAAGTAAAAGTTAGATTTGTACAATGTTTTATTACAAAGAGCTTTAACAAGGAAAACAAGTTGTAAATGGTGATGATGATTTATAGTTTAGTCCTTTAGGTTTGTTTGTTTGATTGGTGTTTAACGTCGTACTCAAGGATATTTCACTTATATGATGTGACGGACACAAAAACAGGACATCACAAACAAATCTGCTTCCCGTTACCTCTGCGAACACCAGGGCAACAGAAAGCAACCTCTTTTCTTGCCTCTTACGATCGACTGAGGAAGCCAAGGGAGTATTCTTCCGGGCCATGGCTCACCCGCTCCCTCAAGGGGCGTTTAGCCCTTTAGGAGATTTTATTATGTAATCTTGAATAATAAATAAACATAATAATGAGCTGTGAGGATTGTCAGAAAAAGCATATAGGTATTTTTTTTTTGTAGAGAAGGTGCCCAGGACCGACAGATAGGACATTTTAATTTATTTTCCAGAGCTAACATCTTCATGGAGTAAAACTACCACTTACTCTTTCTGAGATCAACAATGAAAAAACTTATGGTGGGGCATGCCATAACAGCCCTGGTCTGTAAACTTAAAACCATATTTACAACAGTGCGAAGTCTAATTTTAACGATTCAATATCATTTTAGAACTTGTCTCTGACTGGCAGGCACTGTGAATTTGTGTTAAAAGAAACGATCTCTACTTTTAAGCTGATATATTTATTTATTATAGTAATACAAAACTATGTTGTATTATGGACAATTTCTAGTGGATAGATCAAAACCAAATCGTCAGGAAATCGTGTTAATATAAAATATAAAAAATACAAGGTTTATTTTCCTGCCATATTTCACGCCTTATATAGTTTACCAAAACTTAGTTTTCTCAAAAGTAGTGCTCAAACAGACAATAATCTTATCTGTTAAACCAGAAGTTCATGTAAATAAGCTTTGATTGTATTTTATGAAGTGGCTGTTCATTAGATGAAGGAAACAATTACTATTTAAATTCCTATGAGATGCAGTCAGGCCATTGCTATATAATACTATGCAACAGGTATTTCCCTATAAATTTACAATGTTGCACATGACAGTGTACCACTACATTATTATAACCAAGTTCCGTGAGTAGAACAAGAACTGATTTCCCAATGACTGGAGCATTCATGGCTTCCCAACCATACTTGTAAATCAATAAGAAAAAAAAAAGTTCCCAACACAAAAACAAATCTTAGGAAAGAGGTTAACCCTTATTGGCATCTTCATGAGCCAAGCGCAACACATGGATCTATCAAAGGGAAAGAACAGTTTTTGATTCAAAATAAATTTTTTTATTAGATATTTTCAAAGACAACCATCTGTATTGCAGTTGCATTCGAATAAGTATAGCTGTTACTTTAAAAAGCGGAGCTGACTTCATTGTTCAAAAACACTGTAGTTGCATAATCTAGTTGTGGCTGTTTCCCTACTGCATGTACTGGTTGATGCTTTCAACAACACAGCACATGAAACTGAAATTGAAGGCTCCTTCCAAGTGAAACCTCCACAACAAACAGCGGCTTTAGAAGCCTTCCCATGTATCCATAAGCAAACAGCCACACTGGTGACCAACAATGTTTTCGAACAATGACGTCAGACATGCCTGATAAATTAACTAATTAACAGTTATTCTTCCTGGAATGATAGTGCAATACATAGGACTAAGGCTTGGCTGTAAAAACATGCAATAAAAATATTAAGTTTAGTTGCAAAATCAGTTGGCTTTCCCTTTAGTACTATAATCAGCAAAAGTCACAATCAGCATGTGCTGTAAAAAGTACATCCAATGACTGGTTTATTTTTCAAAAGCTTCAATGGTCAAATGTAACCATTTTCACTTGAAGGACTCGATTAAGCCTCAAAAAAATATTGTTATAAAGGTTACCTAAAAACATAACACCAGACTAACACTTGTCTAATCATCAGTTTCACATAAGTCACAAAGTGTCACCTAAACAGGTTTTGTCTCCTGCTCACTTCTTTAAATAAGTGAAAAAATTTTTGAGAGAAAGCACTGTTGCATGGATTCTTGCAAAATTCAACTCAATGTAAAAAAACACAATTCTACAAACATTAAAAATGCTGCTCGGGCTCTTTCAAATGACAGTACCTAGGCTTCATTTTTGGTCAATTAGTCATTTAAAAATAAAATTGGTTTGAATATTCAAGCAGTACATATTTTCGAATAGACCAATGCGCACTAACACGAGCTTAACAGGGATCCCACCATTGATGTCAATGGTAGACAAAACATGACTGCAGGATTAAAACAAAGACGCCAACAAAAATCTGATTCGTGTTGCAAATTAGATCTGAGCACTAGGGGCCAGTTGTTCGAAGCCTTATGAAATCCTCTATTAGATTATGTCGAGCCATGCTATTATATGTGGTTTAATTTAATATTCCTTGGAGCAACGGACCCCCAAGCATTAGGAAGCTCCATCTAACCTGTTACCACCTGCTGCATCTAAGAGTCACTTTCACATCGCTCCTTGAAGATTTGAACACAATGTAATATAAACATATAGTTTCATAGGTAGGTTGTTTATATTGATATTTGCAGATATATGTACAACCCATGCTATTGACATGGTCTCTTCCCTACTCTCAAGTAGTGTCTCCATAGATTAATTCTCTAGGCTAGCGTCTGCATGACCAAACATTGTCCCCAGTTAATGGCTTCTTATCAAATGTACATAATGAAAGAAGGCACAGTAAAATGATATATTTACAAGGATGATTAATGAATTAATGCTGCTATATGTGAAGTTTGAGATTCGGATGCAAGGAGTGTCGTACAGCTTTCAGTTTTTTTTCAGCACACTCTGTAACAAGGTGGTTAAGTTCACCTGCTGAGTACCCCAGTAACATCTTCAAATCACATACAAACTTGTACACAAATCTTTTCCCATGAACCTATGAAAATAAAAAAATAAAATAAAGTTTTTCTTTATCTGAGAAAGATATGTTACAATGCATATATATTTTGAGTATAAATAGTTTGTAAGTGCCATGTTCAAGGTTATTTCTCATTAATGAAGGTAATGCTATAGAACAGTCCCACTATGAAACTTGAGGTGTTAAATACAGTTTGTGTAGTTTTTCCTTCATTCATATGTTAAGGCTGTGAGACAAGGCTTGGGCTATACTGCCTTTAGTAAGACGGAAGAGAAGATTATTGCCTCAGTATTTACATAAAATATCTTGTAAAAATTTCATATTTGAAGATGGGTGTCACTTTTTTCAAAGAAAATATAACATCGGAGCAGGTTATTGGTATTATGATAAAGTTACATCCCTATGTTCGCATTCTACCGGACGTGTTGTCTTGTGTCCTCCTAAACTATAATGGTTTATAAACCATTTTAAAAACACCAAATATTTGTAAAGTTTTTTTCTGATTGTCTTCAGTGTGTTTGACAGCACAGGATTAGCACAACAAAATTGATTTTAAACACTGACCTTTGCAATCATGTCCCCATCGTAATAATATCTCAAGGCTCGACTGAGTTTCTCGTAATTCATGGTAGGTTTATTTTTGCGACCTCCCCACATCTGGGCTACTACCTCTGGGTTGTTTAAGCGGAACTCCCCATCGTCACCCACCCACATGATCACTTCTCGACAATCTTTATCCGTCAATAACTCTAATAAAAACTGCCACAGCTGTATCTGACCGTTATTACCTGGGGATCAATTCAACATACATAACGATGTCAATGTTTACAGTGTTTCTAAATGAGATTAAGCTGCAGTTCCCCTAATAACACAGGAAACATATTGCTAAATGAGATTACGCTGCAGTGCCCCATAAGAACACAGATCATATATTGCTAAATTCCTCTGGTCAAACTACCTCAGAAAATATTTTTTTTGACCTACATTCCCAAGAAACATGTTTTATGGAAAAAGCATTGGTTTTAGTCGACAATAACTGGTCATCATTTCTTTTTATAGACTTGTATACTTTAGAGTTACTCCAAACATAGACATCTATATTCTGTCTTCATTATGTTTATAACTGTGGGGTAATTTATAAATCAAATATGAATTTCTTTGTTTTCAGAATTGCACTACTACAAATGTCTGAAAACCAGTGATACAAATGTTGTAACCTGAAATTATGTCGAACTCCTGCAGCAAACGTTTTATTAGTTTTTTTTTTCAAATGGTTCTGAGAAAACACCCTCTACTTCACTAGCAACAAACAATAAAAAGATAGGAAAATCCCATGACCTTTGATGA
>JARFOD010008900.1:0-11478 GCA_031763545.1 Mopalia muscosa | reverse complement strand
CCCCATCCAGAGACTACGCCCAAACTGTCTCCCTTTAAGGGGTGGACAAGAGTGCATGACAGAATGACTTTATTGAAGGTTTGAGACAAACAACTGATATTGATATGAAATGAAGTATAGTTTTAATGAACGATAAATTGCAGACATTACATCACATCTGACATTTTATCAGCAAACCACAGCCAGAGGAATACACCTGTATGAAATCAAATGCCATCTTTATTCTTTGCTGCAATAATGTGGATTGAGAATTCAAAACCAACTTAATAAACCTAAACTTAGTCATGTGACCTCATTTTTGGAAGCTGACCATTGGCTATCTAAAGGCTGACACACCCCATCGCATGATATACATGTACCCTAATGTATGGGGCAGGGATTGACCCCCTCAGGTCGATAACACTAAGATCTTTAGTAAATACCAATGTGGGTCAGTGTTAAACCACACGCAGGGTTACACAATCCTTTTTGCTACAACCGCTGCGTGGTAATGAAGGAAGGGAGTCAATCTAATTTAAAACCGGATCTCAAAAACGCTCCCTGTGTTTTGTATGTCGCTTTATTGAGATCTAACGCAATGACCCATCTAACAATATCGATTGGGTTATTTAATTGACCAATCACAGAGCTGCTTCTCTATTCTGGTTTGTAAAAGCCTAACATTTCCTCAGACGAACTGAAGTTTACCGACTGTGTATTTTGCATGACCAACGGTTACATGGACTCACAATCAAAAGTACCATTCAAATAATAAACTTGAAGTGGTATTGCAATTTCCCTGTTTACATGCGACACAGCAGAGAATCGGACAACTTCTGCTTGTTTTGGCTGAATTTGGTGTTTACCACGGCTGCGTGTTATCTGTGGGTTTTTTGTTTTTTTGGACAATAAAACCGCGACTTGTCGCGAACCCCAGTAAGCTTGACCTAATTGAACAGTAAAGGAATAGCGATTGCATTAGATCTCAATGTAGCGACAAACAAAAACACGGGGAGCGTTGATGAGATCTGATTTTAATTAGATCGAGAAGAACCGTTTGCAGCACTTATCTTGTCATCCAGCAAATGTTCCTTGTTTTATGAACCAATGAAACAAAGGGATCTGTACATATAAACAGCCAGACTGAATATCTTCAGTCTGAACTATATATTTACCACATAGTTTCTACACCTTGTAAAAAAATCATTACCATCTCCGGATATGTCTGCGGGTTACCCATGATGATACATCGCCATAAAGATGTCTTTGGGAGTTAATCTAGAACATAAGATGCATCATCGATTTAAATTAATCAACATCCCTGTGACAGTGAGATTGCGTTTTTAGAAATTATAAATAGCGAACGGATGTAGTCACAGAAAACAATGTCAGAATGAGCGAGACCTATAAAACGCAAATACCACGACAAACCAGTATTGAAGACTAGGGGTGGGAATGACCGTTAGGTTAAACATTAGCTAAGTATCCTGCTTAGCGAACGAGCCCCAAGTTCTTTAAACCTTCTACATCCTGCCAAATGACAGGACAGTTCCACTATACAGGCTCGAGCCATCTGTCAAGGTCAAGGTAAAATGAAAAATTAAATGTCTAGTCTTTTTAACGAGATCCCCTTTCCATTTTCAATTCGGTTATTTATTGTGAACATGATAGTGAACTGTCCTAGAGTACTAGGATAAATACACATCAAATAAAGAAATAAAAGGAACTGATATTGGATTGAAAGTTGAGGTCAACGGACAAACTGAAAAGTCGTTACCCATGAGGAGCAGGATATATATATGAATGAGTAACATTTCACTGATATTTATATTTGGCTAATGGCAGAATCTGTAACCTGAGCGTAGGCCTGTTGTTGATGTCCTTGCTTTAATAGCACTGGGAGACACTCATTTTTCAACAGAGCATACCGCTTCAAATGTTAAGGTTGTGCTTATAGGGTAACTGGAATACACAGCGAAATACCTGTCAGCACCTGTCAAACCTTCCTAAGGTGACAATGTATACTATAGCAACGAGATTGAGTTGTGAATATGTATTAAAAGATAAAGAAAACGGTTTTATTTTCCATATATTTTCTTTGTCAGGATACAACAGATTTGCCGAAGACATTGAAATGATGATTGGCAGAAAACCATTCCTGTATTTCCGGGTCATGTGGTGTTTTGTGTCTCCCGCGATTTTAATTGTAAGTAATGATGTACTATTCGGTGCTTAGCAAAGCAACGGACTGTATGAAGGGATGTGTTCGTGTCATGATACAGGCAGATTAATATGAAAGACAAGGCTAGAAAGGGCTCTATGATTGTTTGATTCTTTGTTAGATTGGTGATTAACGCCGTACTGATGGGTATTTCACTTATATGACGACGGATTGTCCACTTCACACTGTACACGATCCTTATTACATGGAAAACCGGGAGAAAACCTCATAAAAACCAGCCCGGCGATTGCTTGAGCCTCAACATGTGACTCGCTCGTATACCTGATGGTCGAGAGGCGCACTCGATCCCGTGAGCTCTATGAATGGGTCTTTTATGGCAAAGTACGATTTATGGTTATAATTGTACTTAACCTTAACGATATCAGTTTACTGATACTGAGGTAAATGTGCGGTATTGTCTCAAAACAAAAATCCAATCCATATTTAAGTTGGAGTTGTGGTACACTCCCCTATAACCCAGTGTACTCGTCACCTAAACCCCGTGGTTTCCTGGTGGTATACTGGTGAAGTGATGGATCCACGAAAAAAAAAACACATGAATACCACGTGTTTAATATCTTGTGACTGGATCCACCAGAAAACAATGTGAATACCATGTGGTGGATTTGCCGTGAATGGAACCACCGTAAAAACCAATACCTGGTATGAAGCAGTTAAGAACGTCCATGTTAGCATGTGGTAAAGCATGATGAAAAAGCATTGAAGTATAGTCAAATGAATAACATTGAACGAAATTGCTCACAAAACTTTGTATTATAAATATAGAAGGACTCGAAACAAGTTAATTTATGCCGGGTGATATCAATACGAATATAAAACGTATGATGTAAAAGCCTAACAGAAGTTATGCAAGGTAGTGCGAATGTTACCTTATTGTGTTCACTGTTTTAATCATTGATAAAAATAAAATAAACATCAAATAATCTGGTGATGATGTTGTTGTTGTTTGGTTTTCAGGGAGTAATTGTATTTACCGCCATTCAAACAACTCCGCTAAAGATGGGAGCTTACGTCTATCCTGCTTGGGCGAACACTCTCGGCTGGTTGATAACGGCTATTCCTATTGGTTGCATACCGGGCTGGATGTTATACTACCTCTGGCGAGAGTCCGGCTCACTGAAGGTATATATACGATTTTTCCCCCCTTCTTCTTTTGCAAGTCCATTTGTTTTTTCTCTTGCAAGTGTGATCATGTTAGCTACAAAATATTTTTTTGTTTAATGTCATTTCTTTCTTAGAGCAAATTGTGATTGCATCCTTTAGCATTCCGTGCCTTTAATTTTAGCTATTATTTTTCACTGATTCAAAACGTCTTCTGTAGTCTTAATATTGATTTGTGGATTTCTGTGCTGCATTTGTATCATTCTTTTAGATTAAAAAGTGACACATAAATACATTGCGTAGGTAGCGCATTGCCTATGGTTGCTTAACTTATATGATGAGTCATAAGGTCATGAGATACACGAGAGAGTCACATTAGGGGACTCCAGCTATGATGTGTTGGATTTTTGCTTGGTTTCATCCAAGATTACGTCCTTTGAAGTAAGACAGAATAAGAAGCAGAAAAGCAGTCGTCATATAAGTGAAATACCCATAAGTAGGATGTTAAGAACTACGTAAACACATAAATCCTGGAAATTAGTATTTCTTCTTGTTTATTAATTTTTTCAAAATTCAAAAGCCTTTTTTTTTAAATAAAGATATAGTCAGCTCTATTTTTTCTAGACATATTTTATTTTAAAATTCAAAAGCATTTTTAAAATAAAGATATGATTAGCTCTAATTTTTTCTAGACACACATTTTAAAGTTCGAACCGAGTATAACGGTTAACAATGTCTTGGAATACAGCCAAATGTGACGTCAAGCACCAGTCTATTAACATATAAAACCCAATAAAATACCGGCCCGCGGCCGTGGCTCAGTGGTAGCGAGTGCGCTTCCTACAATGAACCAGCTTCGATATCATTCACTGGATCGAGTGTGTTTGTCGACCATCAGGTATATGAGCGAGTCACATGTTGTGGCTCCGGCAATCGCGGGGGTGGTTTATACGAAGTTTCCTCTCGGTTTTTCGCCGTAATAAGGCTGTGTACAGTGAGAAGTGGACAGTCCGTCGTCATATAAGTGAAATACCCTTGAGTACGACCTTAAACACCAATCAAACAAACAAACTCAATTAAACACCAGATTGTTGATGTTCTATTACAGAAGATTGAACGACCTCGGGCAAAAAAGGTAGATAGGAAGCGTGCAATGGGTTCAATTCGTGTTTAATCCTCTAACAATTGCTCTCTAATCATTACTAATATACAAATACGTCACGCAATACAGTCAAGGGTAAATTATGCTTTCAAACGACCGGCGGCTGTGGTTCAATGGTTAATGAATTGAACTTAATCCCAGGGGTAACCTTACGATGTTTCTTCCGTATTTTAGTTATGTACAGTACAGTGAGATTTGAACAATCCGTCGTGATATAGATGAAAAAATCCCTAAAGTACGATGTTAAACACCGATCAATCAAACAAACAAACAAACAAACAAATATTATTTGGCTTGGGTTAAGCTACCTCTCACCAAATAAATTACTTCACTTATTGAAATAGAGAGAGTGCAAAGTGAACCAAATGGCACCAACAACAACTAAACTAGGCTTTACGCACAGCAAGCTTCGGCACGGGGAGGGGGCGTGGCGTCCAAATACACATATTTATCCCTGAATCGTGTGTCGTTTTGGTTTTGGATACCCACTGCTTTGTTCTACCTTTTGTGTTTTTAACTTTCTGAAAGTCAGCACTTGTCGTCACGTGAGTCAATAGATGGATTTGTATCTGATATCGGATATGGTGTCCCTTCTTACAATGTCATTACAAATTAAATGAACCTGCATGTGTGTTGTTGTTGTTTTCTATAACACCAGTTTATGTCTTTGTTTAAATCATTTGACCCTCTTACTTTAATTACTTTAACCAGATTTAAATTGCCATCCTGCAACAGAGTGGTTAAGTTCTCATGTTGCAGGACAAACAGGTGGTTAAGTTCCCATCCTGCATGACAGAGTGGTTAAGTTACCATCGTGCAGGACGAACAGGTGGTTAAGTTCCCATCCTGCATGACAAACAGAGTGGTTAAGTTACCATCATGCAGGACGACCAGAGCGACTAAGTTCCTATCCTGCAGAAAACAGCCATTTTTTGCAAACCCTTCCACTCAGGGCCTCAAAGAGAAATTTTGGACTCGATGCCTAAAGGAAACATGGCCACCATCCTCCATTTCTCCTAATAATGATATTCAAAGTCAACCACGGTGTGTCATAAACTCAAGAGCACCGATGAGCCGCCTCCCTCCCCTTGTCCCCTCTCTCACAGCGGGCCTGATTTCACTCCGAGGCAATCAGATGATTTGTTTGTCCTTGGTTCAAGATGTTATTGAGCGTGCTGTATCGAGATTCCCGCCACTAACTCGCACTGAAGCGCGAAGACACGCGAGGATAGGGTAAATTGATTACATTAGCCAATAAAACTTTCCATTGTCCAAAATCAAGTAGAGTAGCATAGATTCATAGATTATTGCTGCCATTAGATGAGATTAGCCTACTAGTGTCTTGAATATTTTATTTGAGTATCTTTCACTTAAAGCGGGATGAGTGCATGACCAAATGAGATGTTGGTCTGTCTGGCTATCCATTTATATACCAAAAATTAAAGATAGTCTGAATGAAATTAGTGGTAGGCCATAGGCACTGATAGATGATATTTAGGTGAATATAGGCTTACATTTTTAAGTATTATTTCTAACCGAAACGATATAATAAATTGACAACCTCGAACGTAAAAGGGAATCGGGTGTATGCGCAATGCAGTAAAGACAACATTGAATACCTGGATCTAGTCCATGGATAGAACTATAATACACTACATAAGTGTATTAAATGCTGTTTCAGGTGTATAAGTTATATTTTCATGATGAAATTTGGAGTGTTTAAAGTAAGGCCACCGTCACGTGATTAGGCCATGTTACTTATATTTTTTTCCAATTGGAAATAAGCGTATAAAATTGAAACTGTTTTTAATAAACGGGAGTGAGTTAGCCATTGGACAGAAACAAAAGACAACCAAATAATTTGCCTGGCTGCTTAACTTTTTAAAGTTTATATTACTTGGCATATTCCCTATGCCTATAAATTTGACATTGACCAAGGAAATCGACGGATGTCGTCTAGTTTAATTCTCGTCGATTCCATAAACCAGTATGTCTTGCTCAAACACAATTCTTTTTTAATATTACAGCTACTGAAGACAGTGATCTCACCCAAACCCGAATGGGGTCCGTATCTTCAAGTCAACAGGAAAGGCCGATACACGTGCAGCGATTTAGCCCTGCAAAGTCAGTGCCCAATGACTGGACCAGCGGCACAGGCTGTATAACGGGAGACAACTCCAGCTTGCAAAGTTTATTGAAGGGGAGATAACCTGTAGACAATCACAATGCTGAGTGGAATATCAGTGCTCGGTCCTGGTTGACTCATACAAGTGGTAGATTATCAGCAAACAGAATCTACATAGTGCTAAGTAGAGCTAGAATGTTAAGATAAATTCAGAACACGAAAGCAACAAAATACCCTGTGTTGTGAATTTGTGGAACTTTCTTATTTAACCAAACCGGTGTTTCTTGGGTCGGCAAGGCCCTATATGAGAACGATTTTGAAATTGTTTGATGGAAGAGGGTCCGTTACTCTGTGACATCAAAACAATGACCGCATTGACGCTTATCTCTATTTTGTTTATAAACAGTGTGCGACATGCCGCACGCGTACTAATGCCTGATGTGTGGTAATTTAAAAGTGCCGTTCCAATAATGCGAGTGGAGAGTTCAGAGGGAGCTTCCTGTTGCCCTGGTGCTCTCGGAGCTAGGGGGCATCATGAAACCGATCTGTTTATGATGTCTCTGTGTTTGTCCTGCGCTGTTGTCAGCTGTTTTCTTCGTCCTTTTTTTCTGGCGCGCCGTTATATGAGTGAAAAAACCTTAATTACGGTATTAAACTCCAATCAAACAAACACATCTCAACCGGTTAAGATGTTCAGCAACAATGAAATTCTGAGGTTTTTGAAAATTTGAAAAATTCTATGTTAACAGAAGTCAATCTTGCCTTAAATGGAAGATTCCGTCAGCTACTATAAAGATTTTGATTTGTTTAAAAAAATATACTTTTCTATGGCGGGAAAATGTACTGTAATAGGGCCTATCCTCTTTTTACCTAGATTATAGTGTTCTGATGTATTGGCTTTTCGTTCCAGATATTAATTTGATTTTGAGAACATCTGTGCTCCCTTAATTTCTTGGGGATGAATGGATGGGGATGAATTATTAATTTAAATTTTAAAATATGAATTGGGTAAAATGGGTTGTTTACGTACAGTATTTTCAGTATTATAATTCTGTTATGTCTTTCAGTATGTGTTATAACCTAATGCATGCAATGACTTTGATATTTCAGACAATTTAGCGCGTGGCAAACAATGTAGGCCTTTTATATAACGTGATGTACAATATACTTTCTGACAGACTATGGATTGACAGAAATTCTCCACTCTGCTCGGGAATGTATGGCCTAACAGTGTTCAGACGTTCCTGAAGTCAATGACAGAAAAAGGTCGACAACTCTGATTGGGGAATTGGGAAGTCTTATAATCCTGTTGTTTTAATGGCTTTGCTACTTTGAACGCTGTCCACTCGTGGTGCAAAAACCTGAACATAATTTTTACCAGGCTGTTACGTTTGAAAGTCGACCTGGGCTAATATAAATGACAGATGTACTTCTCTTATTAAGTTAGCAATTATTTATATTTGGAGGTTACCTGTAAATCTGTCACTAACTAAAAATGGGTTTTTTTTAATTCTGGTCATGTTGGAACATCTTTCAATTCTTTCGGGGAATAGCCGAGGTCCAACGAATCAAAACCTTGTCTTTCAGACCGGCCAACCTCTAAACAAATTACATGTCCGGTATACCTGCGTGTATATTTTATCAAAAATAATTATTGTCACACAGGACCATTCATACAGATTACGAATAAATGTTAAAATTAATTAATTAAAATCTAAAAATTATCAGATTCAACACAAGCCAAAAAAATGAACAAATACAGGTTTGAACCCATAAACGGTTTGTTCTTGTCCTTAATTTTTGATGACCGTTTTTTAAAGCAAATCTACTGTTCCCCAAACAGAGTAGAGTATTATGATACAGGATCTTAAGTTTAGTCTTCAAGGCTTATCTATATTCTGTAAATGAGCATTGTGTCAAACAGCCCCCCTGAGACGAATTTTGGGGATTCCACTAATTTATTGCCCTTTGATTGGTCGTCTATTTTGATGGGTGATCCCCTGAAGTCCACGAATTTATAGCCCTTTATTGGTGGTATATTTTGTACCCTTTTCTCTACCAATAAATATGTTACAAATATGGGTGATGCCCTGAAGTCGTCCTTACATATCCCACGGTGAAAATACGCATTTACAGACCCACAATAAAGATGCACACCCGGCTTGAAGGGTTTTGAACAAAATTCATATTGTCTGGATTTAACAATTAATTAAACGTTAGGTTGAAATTTAAACAAAATATATTGTGTTTGTAGCAAAAGACAATTTTCCTGTATCCACTGGGATTCGAATTCGGATCTCAGGTTAGCAGGGTAAAATTTATATATTTATTTTCCGCCGCTACATTGCTTGAGTTCAATTATTTAACAGTAAATCTTCTGTGTTACCCACAGGGGTTTGGGGTGGCATTTAGTAAACATGTAAAACTCCTTGGGTTTGTGGAAACGCAACATCCCGAAGGATAATCGTGTCACTTCAAATGTATGGAATTTTTGTTTATTTGTTTGTTAGTTTATTGGCAGAACAGTGCTTACATTTTTATACATTCACTGTTTTAATTTGTCAATTCATGATCTCGTTTGAATATACATTGTAATCGGTTACATGTGTGCCTTTATTTAAAGAAAAAAAAAAAAAAACAAAGACTGATTCCCGGAGATCTAAGGCGATCTGGCGAGATTTCCCGGCTGTGCTCCGGTTTCCTTTGTCATTTTTTATTTTCATTTTCGCTTTTACGCAAAAGCACTGCAAGACAGAAATATCATGCCAATTAATTCGGTCTAGAAAATAATTAGCAAATCGGCAAATACACAAGTAAACCGGAAATGATGCAAATCAGCAGATACAGTATCTAAAAACGGTTGAAAGAAGGACTTTTATATTTATTTTTTGTGGTATTCCACAAATAAGACGATCGTTAACGGTTTTGGAAAATTGTAATATATTCTTTTTATTAAAGTGTTAGTTTTTGAATATAATATATCTTGTTAAAATTTGGTAATATTTCTACAACTTGTATATGAAAGCTTCAAGGAATGGACATTGTTTTAGTATTACAGGAAGCATTGTGGTTGAATCAGAATAAGTACAAATGAAGTGTGATTGTAATATATATATATATAAATATATATATATATAAACATCAGATATTTACATAGAAATAAAACTTGCAATTTGGGAAAACTGTGTTGGTCTTTTTCATCGATATATTTAAGAGTTAAATATAGTTTAATTTTATTATTATTGCTTTATACCGTATTTGTTGTTTGCGACAGTGTACACATTGATAATATTTTAATTTTACGATGTATTGTAGATTTCATGAGCGTCTTTATTTAAACAGCATTTTCTCTCTACATTATATCCTAACTTATACGATTGTTTGGTTTGTGTTCAGCGTCACTTACACTTGGGTATTTTACATTTATAACGGCTTTGCATCGTCGCATGGTAATCAACAGGAAACAGGACAGAAACCTCGTAGAATCCACTCCCGACTCATCTCACTAACCAGATAGCTCTCGCCTTAGTTGATAATAAGATGACATGGTTATAAATGATTTTTGTGTCTTTGAGAAAGCGAGTATATACAGTTTTTTAGTTCGAACAGATTCTAGAATTCGCCATTAGTTAATGCCCAACAAACAGGTTCTCGGCATTTTACGACTCCTCATCCCGGGCTGGTTTGAAGTGGTTATAATCCGAAACATCTGATGGACTAGAATCTGTTCAAACTAAGGCAGTGTTATCCCACAAATAAAGTAAATATTGATGACAGGGTTGTCTGGTACGTGTTATAAATGGGAAATTCACTGGACGGGTTGGGCTGTCAAACGTTGAATCGACTGAGCCACGAAGCGGATCCTATCTTAAATGACGTACAGGTTTTATGAAAAACTTAGCACTTATACATTATACAATTGAGATTTGAAAACGCACAGGTTTTATTCATATAAATTAAATCTTCATTAAGCTAACAATAGAATCAATTATGTAAACACTAAAACAGATTGTAGTCAACAAATAAAAATAGCAGCATAGCTCTTTTATAAGGGGATCATAGGTTTAGAACATAGGATTGAAAATACCAAAACATGCCGACATTTTCACTGAGCGCAAACAACTATATCTGTGCCGACCTCTCTAACCACGATGCAGCGAAAGCGCGTATTTCATACCAGCGCATATCGTTGTATCTTGACCAAAAGGTTCCCCGTCATAATTTTTTTTTTTTTTTACAAAGGGCAGTGAACTCTGTCGGATGGAACTCGACATTCAAGTTATAACACAGACCGCCGTGACTAATAAATTATAGATGAGCAGCCTTTGGTTAAGATGTAGCCTACGTGTATACCAGAAACTTTGATTTGGATGAATGGCGTAGGATGACGTAATGCATTGGAGTTCTAGTCATTTTCATTGGTGCTAGACAAATGTAGACGGTGGCCGTTCGCCTTTCCATAGGTTCAGTATTCACTGGGTTTGGATTTTTTTCTTGATAGAGCATAATTCCCACATTCACAACAAGAAACTGGAACAGAAAAAAGAATGGTTGAAGTATTTATTTCACGGAAAATTCATTATGGCTTTGCTAAGTGGTCAATATGGCATATAGGAGCTGCCGAGAGCATTGAACGAAATTTCTCACAAATATAGAAGGAAAGAAGTTATTTTTAGGTGATGTCAATAAGAATATAAAAAGTACTCCGTTTGTTACAAGAATTGTTGATACAAATAACAGAATAACTCGTTAACTTGTTCTTTATTTATTTATTTTTTAATTGATTGATTGGGGGGTTAACGTCGTAAGATGATATTTCACTTATATGACGACAGATTATCCATGCCACACTGGCCCTTGGTTACATAC
>JARFOD010008899.1:0-25178 GCA_031763545.1 Mopalia muscosa | reverse complement strand
TCACCCTGATTGATCCTACAAAGTATATCCTGCAGATATGAGGGGAAATTCTCTTTAACATTATCAATCCATCAACCCAATTTGATATTTAACCTGGAGATACCAAGTGTGTTTGTGTGGAGCGCTTTCTTAATAGAGTAGTGTTTGGGTGGTGCACCCATCTTACATCTGGCTTGTAGTTTATATGTGTAGAATGGTTCACACTCTGACTTAATTCATATACAGAATCTCCCAAGGAAGAGAGTAGAGAGCATCGCCAAGAAAATCTATATTGAGACTGTACTTAATTGAATTGCTATCCAAGCTTTAATAAGCTGTAGAGGATCTCAAATTGGTTTCTTATTTCCCTTGAGGTATTACATTGATTCCAGTTGACATACCCAAAAGAGAATCGGTCCCTGTTTGGTAACCCCCCCTCATAGCACCTGAAGCGTATCCGAGAGCCTTGCTCTCTGTCAAATCCCAAGACAATGCTTTAGTGGGTTTCTTCTTAACAAATTACAACGACGACATCTTCCACAGGATTTAAAGCATCTGCATTAATACCAGTGGAAAGGAATTGAATTTTCAAGCTAAGACACAATAATTTAACAATGTAAAGCCCCAGGCAACAAGTTGTTCAACTTTATTGAAAACCGTTTTTGTCAAAGTCATAACATGTCAAATCAGGGTTTTTATTTTTTTTATTCTCAAATTAAATAGGTTTATCCACAAAAGCTCATTTTTTCAAACAGTTTTAAGGTTGTTTGCTGACAAATGTTAACTGTTGATCAGATGCTCAAGTGTCAAAAACTTTCCCAAAGACAATGTTTTGTTTTGCATGCAGTCTTCAGATTTGATAAATAGAATCTGTTGATGATGTTTCTCATTTTGAATGACAAATTTCAGAACTTCATAGGAAATTACAATAACTATCATACTAAATGCTGCAGAAAATTAAAAATTAGTTTACCTTCGACAATGGCCTAAATGTCACAATTAGTGAGAAACAATAGATGAAAGGATTGTCTTTTATGATATGTTTTATTTTGTTAACAATTATATGTGAAAGAATTGTCTCATGTTTTTTACAGCATTGCCTTTGAAGTATAAAAGTTTCCTGCCTTCACTTTAATTATAACCTATCTACTCTATCCCGTAAAAAATATAGCTTTAGCAGCGAACTCCAAAATAGCTGAAGTGAGGAATCAATAGTATCCAGATTTACCTGTCTGCAGTAGTATTTAGATTTACCTGGGTTTAATCTCAACTAAACATGTCAGCAAATACTAGAATCATGTTTTAAGTGTTTCGTCCACAACGGTCAGTCAATAAAGGTATCAATATGAAATCACTGTTGCCTGAAGTCTAATTGGATTTTTTTAGATGAAAAAAAAATTACTGTAGTAATACAAGGAATTACAGCAATTGTTCTAGGATAGTGTAGTTAATTTGAACTACTTTTAGAAATTAGGAAAAGAAAAGGCAATGGTAAAGTCTACGCTGCAGTTGAATTTCTAAAAATGATATCCACATGTAAGCTACTTTAATTAAAAAACATAGACTTGTGTTCAGTGTTTTGTTGCCCAGGGCCATGGTTTAGTGGTCAGCGTGTCTGCACACAGAGCCATGGTTTAGTGGTCAGCGTGTCTGCACACTTATGAGTGCGTTACATCATGTGGCTTGTCAATCCAAAGTGGTTATTACAACGCTCCTCCAACCATTGAAACAATATTAAATGGAAAAGTTTGTCTTGCTGTAAGTTAAATACCCTCAAGTAAGACATTAAACTGTAAACAAACAATCAATCTTTTGTCATTATATTCCCAGTAATATAAAGTATATACACTGCTAGGTTTATGTTAATTGTATTTTGTTACAATAATTATTCATTGAATGATTTTGTTAGAGGACTTACGGTTTCCATATACATGTCTGATTACTCTGCTACATTAACTTGGGACTTATACTCCTCTGTCCCTCTCTGCTGCTGATCAATATATCATGTAGTAAAGCCTCAGACTTTATTTATTGTCTTGCATGAGGAGTTTTCTGCTCCAGGATTTGGTCAAAATGACGACCACTTCCAGGAATACATGCAGTTATACACTAAAGGATCCACCTCCATCAGATACACTTTTTCACCTATACAATCAACAAGATCATGTCTTTATTGTTTTCTTCTGACTGTTTCCCGTTTTAGGTTCAGAATTCAGAATTTGTGTGTTACAGAAAGCACTTGTTGGAATTCCACATGGACTCTGTAAATCCCAGTCAAATCATAACTAATGACTTGTTTAAGAAATCTAGATTATAATAAACAGAACTATAAGATTGCTTTTACCCATTCTTTGGATTTATCGGTCCTGTGATAAAAACTGTCCCTATCAATTATGCATAAAAACTCTTTGCTTGAAAGAAGGGGAGTTTTTCATTGTTGTGGCATATCAATTTTTTAAAAATGTCTTGACATTGTGTTTGAGGCTACTTCAAAAACACTGTAATTATTTGTGCCATATATGTGAGTGGTTTCCAGCTTATTGGCACCAATGAAATGACCTTAATTTGAACAGGACTACACAATGTATCAAGTCCCTTAAGTTGTTTTGTGTGTGAATTAAGTGGAGATTACAGAGACTACTGATCAAGTTTCTAACTTGACCTCAAGTCACGAGCCCCTGTGTCTTGTTTTATAACAAAAAAGGAAACATTTATTTGGTGATGGCTTCATGTTGTTAGTGTTTGTTTTCATGAACTGTTGATACAGCCCACACACATACACACTAGGCTGACATTTTTCTGCTTTTGCTTTATAATAATTAGTTTTGTTGTTTTCCAAAGAAACACTGCATGCTTGCAGCAAAGAAACATTGATAAAATTTGCTGTAATTTCTTGTTTTTGCACTAAAGTTGTTTTGTTTAACCCTTGAAGGCCATTCAACAGAATTGTGCAATTTGTTTTGAGAGCAAGTGGGTTTTGTGCTGCTATAGGTCTTTGATGATTGTTTGACAGGCTTCACTTCAGCCTGTCTGGGTTTATCTGGTGAAACAATCCGATAGAGTTGAAGCCCCCTGGCATGTCTGTTTGAAATTGAAGGCTCTCGAACACAACCCTGTAGAAAACCTCTACAGAGTCCAGATCATACTGATAACTTCTAGAAAAAAGTCCCTGCAAAGTTTTCATTCTGACCCTAGATAAGATACCCCAACAAGTAACTCTGGAATCAAGGTTTAGTGGGAGGATTTTCCAGAGAATCGGTTAAGTTCTTATTGAATGTTAACCTTTGCTTTCTTTTAAAATAATTGTGAAAAACAACAGCTTTTTTCATGCATTTATGGTGATTTTTTTTATTTTTGAATGTTTAATTTTTGATTTTGTAAGTTCTTAAAAATTGACGCTAGCACATAAAACCAACGCCAGTCTAAATAAAGCTGTAGGAAAACATTTTCACTACTTCTATAATACATTCATAACATTTTCTCAACACTATCTTCCAAGAGAGTTAGCACAGCTGAAAGACAGTCAGTTTTGGCAGGCCTCCATCCTATCAGACGGTTACAAATAGGTTTAGCGATACAATCAAAGGCTGACCATTGAATGACCATTGGAGTGAGGTAGGCCGTGGAATCTGTGGATAGAGGTGAGACAGGTGCTGATGTCTGTGGACTGATAGCCACCATCTAGAGGCTAGTATCTGGACAATAACTACAGCTAGACTGGAATACTAGGAGTAATGCCAAGCTGTAAGCTTACATCCCAGTAACCAGGATCGAAATGAAGTCGTTATATCTTGATTGTAAGTTACAAAATGAAGTTGTATTAAACCAGAATGTGAGGAGAAAAAAAAAATGAAGTTGTTTATATCCAGATTGCAGGGAGAAGAATACAATTCTATATATATCCTTATTTCTAGAAGAAAAATAAAGGCATGTATATCCTAATTGCCTGAACCAAATGTTTTTTTTTTTAATTATTCCAGATTGTGTTAAAAAAAAAATTGTGTATATCCTCATTGCTAGTAGAATTAAAATTAGTGTGTACATCCTTATTGCATTAACGAAATGGAGTTGATGATATCAAGATTGAGTGAAGAAAAAAAAAATTGTGTATATCCTCATTGCTAGTAGAATTAAAACTAGGGTGTGTATCCTTATTGCCTGGAGGAAAATTAAGTTGAATAGATAGGAACATTGAAAATTAGGGGGGAAAATCAACTCTTTTTCAGCTAGTTGAGCCAATTGATTTTAAGTCTTTTTCCTTTTTAAGTTGTTGTATGAGCGGTAGATGCTTTATGCAAACAATAGCTCATCAGGCTTAACCCTCTCCTCAAACTTCTGTTAAATTGGATCATTAACTACTTCTGTAGGTTTGGTTACTAACTAAAATTGAGAACTGTTGATTGATGATGAAATGGATGAGTGTGAATTCAGAATACCAGAATTCCTTTGTTTGTTTTTGTTTTTTTGTTTTTTTTGTGCTGCGTATCGACTGGCAGATTCTGTGTAACTTCATAAAGTGGCTAACTGCATTTGATTCCATTGAGTAATTATTCTGTCATTTTTGTTTTCCTTTTTCTCTCTTGCTCCTGATTTTGACGTAAAAAAGGTGAGCAATTTGCAGGCGGTATAATTAATGTGTAAAGGCTTTAGGAGTGATTACGACAGAGATAAGGAATGGGAAGTTAGTTGTTCTGGTCAAAGGGTGGAATCTGACTCAGCATGCAAGGAAGGCTGTACCAGAAGCATTAAGTACTGGGTGCTTTTAACACAGACTGCTATAGGCCTTCAACCATCATGCATTGAAGACTCCTCCTAGAATACATTCCTTCAGAGCTGTTACAAAACCAGGCGTCAGAACGGTTACAAAACAGGGCCTCAATCTCATGTAGGCTCTGGGCAAGATCTATGGTCTATGAAGGCATGACTTGTGACAGCCTCCAATAATTTGATGGATTAAATCCTAAACTGTATATGAAGTTTGTTTGTCACGAAACAGTGATTTCTTGATAAATCTGTCACAGTCTACAGGCTTCCGCCTCACTGTCTCTTTGCAAACACATTTTATCTAACACAAAATCATAGCAATTTTTGTTTGCTGCAAATTTAAAAAAAAAAATGCTTGTAAAAAAGAAAACATGTCAAAATGATGTATTGTATTTGTATTGTTGGCTGTGCATTGGGATGAAGTAATTGTTTGCAACTCAAAACATGAGTTACTGTATTATAATTTTTTGACTGATAGTGGGTGTAACCATTACCTTGTGGTTGGGCGTAATTATTCCAGTGACAGAGATATCAATTAAATGCTAAAGAAAAAGACTCTAAAGTTTGGATGAGGAAAAGGGCCCTGTAGTTTAAGTATAAGTAAATTGAATGCATAGCATTAATAAAGAACATCAGTAAACTAGAGGACTAACATCATTGAACTAGTGGACTAGCATCAGTGGACTAGAGGACTAGCATCAGTAAACTAGAGGACTAGCATCAGTAAGCTAGAGGACTCGCATCAGTGAACTAGGGGACTAGCATCAGTAAACTAGAGGACTAGCATCAGTGAACTAGAGGACTAGCATCAGTGAACTAGAGGACTAGCATCAGTAAACTAGAGGACTAGCATCAGTAAACTAGAGGAGTAGCATCAGTAAACTAGAGGACTAGCATCAGTAAACTAGAGGACTAGCATCAGTAAACTAGAGGACTAGCATCAGTAAACTAGAGGACTAGCATAGTGAACTATGAGAGTAGCATCATTGAACTAGACTACTAGTATTTATACACTATAGAGCTTAAGCCTCAGTGAACTAGAGGGCTAGCATCATTGAACTAAAGAGCTAGCCTCATTGAACTAGAGCTTAAGCCTCAGTGAACTAGAGGGCTAGCCTCATCGAACTAGAGCGCTAGCATCAATGAATTAGAAGCTAGTAGAAATATAATACATGATTGTTGTCAAAAGACCTGAAGTATCCCATTGATACATTTTATAGGATATTTTTTGTAAGTGTTTATACTTAAAAACATACTTCTGTTAGTCTCTCTATTGAACGATCACAGTAATACTGTTTTACAGAGCCAATGAACAGGTCTTCTGTTGAAGCTTTGTGAATAAAGAAGCTGATGTTGTTATGTGTGAGCTTGTGCTGTAACGTGCTCCTCGATCTTGTGTCACTTCATTCCAACTACTCTAAATTGTTAGTTGTTTGACTTATCGAAGAATTATTTAACTGATGTTAGGATGTTAGGCCATATTTGTCAACCCAGTATCCTTTCAGTACAGAGCCTTGTAGCCTTTCATCGTCAACTACAAGGAGGCTTGGAGCTGACTAGATTTAGCCAATTTACTGAAGGTCTCTGACAGAGTGCTGCGAAATTCAACTCCATTACAGACAGTTTCATCTTCAGATCTAGTTACAAACTTACAGCCCTTAGTATTTGAATTTCTTTACCAAGGCCATTTCTTCCCCCATAATTGTTTGCCCATATGTCAATAAGCTAAGACCATTGAACCATATGTGTTCCTTCTGGTTCACCTTAACAGATTTAACCATTGAATTAAGCCTTTCTTCTATTTGGTCTAATGTAAGGTTAAATGATCACAGGCTAATAAAAAAAGAATGTATCTAAACTCAAAATATTGTTTGATCAAATGTCATATCGCTAAATACTCAGTTCAGCTCGGTGAAGGCAGTGTATGACTTTTAGACCCAATCAAACCCCAGTCAAGCAAACAATCTTTCTGCTTACAGGTTTATTAGAAATTATCTTGTCGCAAATTTGTATTATCTGTTAAAATTATAAATATATCATTTGTTCTTACATCATTTTAGCATTTCATATTTTCTTTTCTGTTTCATGGTGAATGTTTAACATTTAGTATTAGTAATTTTCTGATTCTTAATCACATTGATCCACTGATTGATGAGTGTACTCTGTTTTTAATTAAAATTCAGGAAAGCCAACTTTAAAAGTTAATCACATCAAGCAGTTTTTAATAATACAGTTGGAGCAGAGTTATAAAAATCTGTGACAGAGATTCTGCAGAACATCTTAGTCCGATTTCTTAGGCTTGAAAAGTTCCCTGATCATGATTAGGGCTTGGTGAAGGCAGTCAACCTTGTAAAGATATCATTTTGTGTGGAAGAGTCTGATTTATTGGCAAAGTTTCTGGCAGATTTATGATCAAGCGTTTCTTGGTTTTGTGGTCTGATGTAATTAGTGAGGTTGAACAGGGTTTTGAAGTCCTGGGTTATCCTCTGTGTGTCTCCCCTCATGTCCTCAATGTCTTGATTGCTTTGTTAGGGGCCACAGCAACTCTGCTCACACCCCATCTAATTGCTTTACTCCCGACCTCCCCCCTCCCCTGCTATCCCATAACCCACCAGATCCTTCCCATCAACACTGCTCATTCTCTCGCTCGTGCACAACACATGCATTGTGTAATGTATTGGAATCTCCCATCTGTAGTTTGCCAGATTGGCTTCGATCCAAGAATGTCACAAGATTTTTTTTAATCGTTCCTTTTTCTCTCAAGCATTTTGCACCGGTATCTTTTCCACTATCTTGAGTCCATTGTGTTGAACCAAAATTGCCAACACTACTTGAAGAGCTAAAATTGGAAACTCAAAAACATTCCTCTAGTTTGCATGGAAAGTAATTCATATGAATGAAATAAACTGTTGTTATGTATTGACATTTCGATTCAACCTTTATTTGTTTTTTTGGACGACTTGATGAAACTTGATGACACTTCATATTTGTTGTTTCTTTTAATTTTGCTGTAGTGATTCAAAGGCAATTTTCTATTCCATGCCAGATAACAGAATGTGTATTTATACTCTCACTGTTTTGGTTGTAGCCCTGGTGTTTCTAACAAGAACATATATGTTGTTGATGATTTCCCTAAGTAAACCATATGCTGAAGCCGAGAACAAATAATTGAAGTGCTGAAATGTTTTAAACAAAATGCTTTTAATGTGTTGGTACATTTTGTTGATTGTTTCTGGTTATGCCTTGTCAGGATTCAGTGTAGGTGAAGACACTACCTGGGGGTCTACATTTGCTAGCCTTCTGGGAAAGTCGACAAGCTATCAGCCTACATTATTCCCACAGAGCAGATGCCACTAAAATAAGGGTTAAATCGGATCCCACCATTTCTATAGGTGACCTTCCCTGGTACATGAAAATAACTCCCCTTTGAATCCCGGAATATCTAACATTTATCTGTTTTTGAGTGCTAACAGAAGACAGCTTCATCCAGGGTCTAAGTAATAATGATTCTTTTTGCATGGTTTTCAGTACTTTTCACCAATAGAAGCAGGCTAGTTTTGTTGTTTGACTGGAGCAGCTAAAACAGTTCTCTTCCTAATGTAATATAACTAGAGGCTTGGTGGGAATTCTCTGAGTGTTTGGGGAGTGTATATAGAAGATTAAGGCTGCATGGCTTCATTACTAATTCTATATAATGTGACCTACTTTCTGGCTGATTAAACTAAATTAAATATAAGGGATAAAATAATTAGAGAAAGCACCACACAACTATTATCTCGAGTGTATAGACTTGATTAGTTCAAAATTAAAGTTTGAAAGATAAATATTCTATTTTTATCATGCATATAAAGTTTATGAGAGACTGCTCTCCTCTCCCTATTAAGTACATGTTAATTTCTCAGACTGGTGGATGTTTTGTGAGAAGCCTCGGCTCATCCTGTCGTGACATCCTTCTTTTTATTGAAATATAGCCCTGTATTTTATTAAACAATGAAAAGAATTTGTGCTGAGCCATTTGTCCTTTCTGTCAAGTGGCTGTCAAGAGAGGCCTCACTCCACTACCAGCATGCTTCATTTCATCAAAACAGCCCCGTGGATACGCTACCATCAGATTTCTTTCTGATTCTATGATCACTGCCAGGAATACTTTCCGTTTCGGCAAATTTACCTTGGAAACTTAGTCTCGCAATGGCTGAGTTATTGTTCTTTGAAAAGCAGACGTCGGAAGGTGACCAGTTCATTTGTCGTTCTCATCAGAAGCCCACTGGTGTGTAGAGCTTCCTGTGTTAATCACGACTGTACAAAAAAACCCACAGAGAAACACGGAAGTTGATGGATCAAAGACATTATGTTTAGAAAATTCTTGACTGTGTTCAGATGGAACTCATGTATCTTAGAATTTTAAAATAAACTAAGCTTTGAAGCTGAAATAGACAAGTAATATGATTAATTATCTTTAGGAAATAATCAGGATATTACTTTTTGATACATTTTAATATTACTGCTCAAGTAGCAACATTCAATTATAAATAGCTGACTTTCAACAACAGACGTAGGCTCCAAGTGGAAGTATTTAGTATTTGAAATAGATTTATTATTAATTTATCTGTGTTGAGTTATTTGGGGATCTGTTGTCCTTCCTCCTCAATTCTCTTAACTTGCTAGATTAATGTTTGGTCAAAGTAAGCCTTTAATAACATAAAGTTAACGATTGAAATAAAAAGAGCTAGTTAACTCTGAGCTCTTGAAGGACCTGAATAAGGAATATGGCTGGCTACAGACAATGAAATATTGTCATGAAAAAAAAAAAATGGTGACAGAGATGGGAAGAACTGTTATAGTTTGTGGAAACTTTCAGTAGATCAAGTGTAGAGAGGGCAGAGTGTAATTAAATTGACTGCCATGGGATCAACACTAAGTAAACAGTATCTTTAATAGGCATGTTTTCCCACTGCTCTTCTCCAGGGAATTCCACTGATTTAGGCTATGATATCAGCAGTTGCCTACCCAAACTATGCACACAATTTATCGTCCAGTGCAGATATTTCAATCTTGCAGGTTGAGTTTCTGTGTTTTTTTAATTTTTATTTTCACTGCCACTAATAACGCCATACTCCGTCATGTTTACTTCATAGTGTTTACTTGTGTTTGTCCACACAGAAAATTTGAGTGATTGAAAGCTGTGCATGTTTAATCAACAGATTGTTTAAATGTGGTCTGATGCCACTGTCAGATGTCTATTCAGTTTCAAGAAATTTCATATTTAAAGGCTTTTCATATGAAATATCAGAAAGATAACAAATGATTTAAACTGCGGAATATGTTGATGCGGTAAAATGAAATTTCTTTTTGTAGAAACGTATATCTAGGTTAATTTTCATAGGAGGAAGAAGACAAAGTTGGTGAAAAAGAACTTGCATTCAATCCAGGGGTTAAGCCAAAACATGGTGTCCAAAATGGCCATTCTTTACTTTTTATGTCCAATTTGTTCCTTATTTCCTGTGAATTAAAGTTTCTTCAAACAGGGTGTCCAAATTAAGCCTTTGATTTGTTCCTTCATTTTATAGCATTATTGCACCCTGTCGTAAAGGGCAATGTGCTCCAAGTGTAGGAACACTGGCTTAATATAACACTGTAGGAACATTAATTTGTAAACTTTACGCCCCGTGAGGGAGCAAGTTGGCCAGTCCTGCAGAATACTCCCTCGGCTTACTCAGTCGATCTAAGAGGCGAGAAAAGAGGAGCTTTCTGTTGCCCTGGTATTCTCAGAGCTAAAGGGAAACAGGAAGCTGATCTGTTTGTACGTTATATTTATATTGTCTCCGTCATCATATAAGTGAAATACCCTTGAATATGACGTTAAACACCAATCAAACAAACAAACAAAAAATGTAAACTTCACAGCTTATAGTTATGTTTAGTGTAGCAATTTTGCTGTTTGAATGCATGCCTATCCTATAAATAAAATAATCTTAAAGTGTTGATAATCAATCAATCAATCTGCTTGGAAACCTCATGTTATGAACACACCTAACTTATAGAATATCAATTCAGTGATAGAACAATTCAGCACATCTATTCTCCCAAACCTGCTCTAATATGGCATCAGATGCATGCTTTAATAGTTATTATTGATTACTGTGGGTTTCTGGGAGAATAGTCAGCATGACAATGTAATCAAAGATGATCACAAGTCCTATGGTCAACCAACTGTGATTTATTTCATTAGACTGGCCATTGTTTGACGTGGCTCTCTGAATATCAGTCTATATAAAAAATAGCAATTTAATCAAGCTGCATTCCTCTGTTTTGCCAGTTATCAGTTTTTCTTACTCTGTTTCCTGTCACAGTGTGCATTGCAGTTAGGTTCATTTTCTTTTTGCTTCCATGCACTTCATTTTCCATGTATCAATTCTCTAGCCTCAAGTAACAAATTAATACATGCATAGGTTTGGCATCTGGTTGCGACTTATGTGACCATGAGACCTGAGGGTTAAGCTATCCCAGCATGCAATTGGTCAGGGTTCATTAGCTGGGAGACTGTTTCATGGTCGAGCTGAAAACTGTATGATCTGTCTCCGATTGATAGGTTTAATCAAAGATTTGCCATTGAGAGAGTTCAAGGCGTGAAAATGGTCAATAGGAGTCGAGCCACTGATAAAGGGTATAGCGTCTTAGTATTGCAATAGAATGATGGTCCCATGGGGAATAGATGTGTTCTGCCTATCTGATTCTATTGAACACCTAAACCCAATAAGAGACGAAACAAACCTAATTTCAGAAAGATTGACTCTTTGGAAGAACCATTTATTGATGATGTCCATACTTTAGAATCACAATAATTCCCTACTGACCAGAGACTAAAAGCTAATGTGTTTCATATCATAAATCCATTTTCAAACTTCAACCTTTGTCTACACCAGTTTGGGATATCATTCTGGCTACAGATATGAATTTTGGTATTCTGTGTTGTTTTTTTTTGTCCATATGGTTATAAGCAGTTGAACTCAGAATCCCAACCAATTTCTTCATAAAGTCTGTTGAACATGCCAGTGATTCAGAAGTCCAACAAATTGCTTCATGAAGTCTGTTCAACTTGCCTTTGGCCATATTTAGCCTTTTTACCAAATTTGGCAAAATAAAATGACAGAGCAGTAAACAGATCAACTATTTGGCTTACTGGGATTTATTTTCATCACAGTATAACTCATCAGAAAATGAGAACAATGTTCTTTCGGTACCCAAAAATGTGTACTACATGGGAAAAAGCATTTGCAAATTGAATCGTAGGATAAAGAAAGCAAAGATAGGCCTGACTTGCCAAGGATTCAAGAGAAAATACGCTAAATCTGGCCTGGAGGGAATAGAGAATTGTAAAGACTGGTGAGTGTTAGTCGTCCAGTGATAAGAAGCTTTAGAGGGCTGATACCTGTGATGTTCAAACAGAGATAAGACCAATGCCAACAGATTATTGGCCGATCGGGTTTGGACTATTATCAGTTGTTAATGGCATTAGTCAGTGGTCGTCTGGAATTGATGGAAGCTTCTCCCTCAGGCTGTGCTCCGATTCTTACCCCAAACCACCCACCACCACAATGTCCAGAAAAATAATTACATATTTTCTGTATGGTGCCGGAAATACAATAGACACCAGACAAGAGTTTACCAGTCTAGAGAGCTTTTATATTAGTTTTAAATCTTATATCCACGTTGACCAACTGTGGGTGAGGCACGTCTCATTCTGTGGTCATGATAGAAATTTGTCTCCTGAGAATTGTGGAAGTTTGATAACTGTTCATCTGGCCAAGACTGGTCGAAGCTAGTATGACCGATATATACTTCTAGCCATCCATCCAACTCCGCTAACTGTTCTAGGACCAGTGAATTGATAGCCCTGTGGCCATTGACTTAAGTCTGCCCTATTATCTCCTTAATTGAATATTGCTAACTTTCGACTGATAGGCCGTGGAAACAGATTAGTGGCTGCTCTATTTGACTGGCTCTTGAAAGCTGATGAATTGAATTGTTATGCCTAACCAGCCACCAGCTTACTGTAACTATGTTCCACTTATTCTAAGACATTTGCTTTCACTCCAACGGGATCAACTAAACTGGTTGTCAATCTGTACTACCTGAAATGGTACTATCAACATTTATGCCTATAACCAGTTAACCATGAAGCAAATTCAGTGACAGAGTGGAATATGAAATTATAGTACGTGAATAAATATATATATCTATATATCGTATGAAAATACCTGTCTGCAAGTATCGCTTTTTTATGTGCTCTGATTTCCTTGGTAAAATAAACCTATAAATAAACAGACAAAAAATAGCCTGCGTTACATGTAAGTTCTAAAAAACAGTTGAACATATTTTACAAGTTTAGTTAATAATGGTGTTATCAATAGGAAGTTAAGTTGATATAATTGTAGCTGTCTCCTATGTTAAATGTCAGTAAAACAAGAGCATACAGAGCTCCGGGAATTCCAAAAACACCATCAAACATTTCCTTAATGAAACTTTGCACCACATTCTGTGTACAATATTTTGTCTGACAAATAACTGATAGATCAAATTAAATTGCCAATTAATTCTCATATATATTTAAAGAAAGAAAATTTAGCTTGCCTTCACCTGGGTGGTTAATTAGGCAAGGAGCATTGTAAATTGGACAGTCTGTCCTCTTATAAGTGAAATACCCTTGAGTATGACGTTAAACTCCAATCAAATAAACAAACAAAAACTTTAATATGAGTAATAAAGTTTAATATACTTTTTCTATGAGATAAAGGGGATGTGGTACAGTGGTCAGAGGGGCTGACTACTGACCTCCAGTATGAGGTTAAACACCAATCAAACAAACCAAGGGACCTCCAGTATTTGAGGGAGTCACCTCACAACCACTAGTGGATTTTAGAGGTTCCCTCTCTGTTTTTGCACTACTTTAAATACCCTTCAGTACAACTTCAAACCCCAATCGACCAAATCTATGAGGTACAGTCAAATAACAAGAAAGAATGTTGAAAAGTTAAATATGTGGTATGAGTATCTTGTTGAATTAAAAAATGTTAATTTGTGTTCTAGTGCTGATTGCCGACTTTACTCGGATAATTATAAAATATTGATTTTGTTTATTTTAAGATATTTATGATTATGAAGGTAGTGGTATTTTTGTTATCATTAATTGGTGCCACCTTTTCTATCTCTACCATATCAGATAATTTATGGATTCTATGGTCTGTCAATTGTCTGGAATAATCAAGTGTGCGACACAGGATAAATAATAGATAGGAAACTGTACATGGCTCTTCTAGACCCAACCTGATGTCAGACACTGATTGATGTACTCAAGGCAGAAGGGAGAGTGAAACCCTTTCGGTGGCATCAGGAAGGGGGTGGGGTCCGCATGGAGAGAGGGGGTGGATAGCTGGTCTCTATTTTAAGTCTAACTGCTGGGTTTATTCACTCCAATTATTTGTACATTTATAAGAGAAACACTGGTACACCTGTTCAGGTGGAAAGTGAGCTAATCAATAAGAGGTACCTAAAGCTTCAAACTCATTCCATTCACAAAAAGGTGCTAAAATACTACGTGTGGTAAACAGCCTTTTTCTGTATCAGGTTTCAATTCTATGCATAGTTTTTTCTACAAATGATAATTTTCTCGAATTGATGAATCTTTTATTGCCTCTTTATCAACTGTAGCAATTCTGCTTTTTAAGGATTTTCCTCTGCGATTTGGTTACATTTTCCCCTCTGATTAGGGTTGATATAATGAAGTTGACCTTGAGTTAACATAGGGTTATCCTGTTGGATTATGTGGCCCTAAATAGTCCACCGTTTGCCACTCTGTCACTGTCAGTCTTCACACTAATCACTTGATGCTACTAAAACCATCATTTATTTTTATAATATGCCAGAAAAAGTGGCCTTATATGCTGAAAGGTTTTATTCTATTATCATTTCCCCGGAAATTGACTTCTATTTTATGGGATAGATCATTATTAGTAATCCTGCGTTATCATCAAATTGGATGTTTTTCAGAATAAATCTAGTATTGAATTACTCCATTTGTTTTCCTGAACTTTCCATCATGCCTATCCAAATCAAATTTTTTTTTCATTTCCAAATAGTGTATCGTTGTTGTTGAATGCTTAGTTATAGCATGTTAGAATCATTATAAAATGACAAAGGAAGCCCATACTTTCCTGTATTTGCAAAAAGATTATATTTTGTTTGTGTGGAAATTTATGGTAACAATGATCCGCCTATGACTAATGTAATTTGATATGTTACATTGTTTGGTTCATTCAGCAAATGTGTTCCATGGAGATAAGCCAATAAATGTCAAATTTTGAATTGATTTATTACACTTCCACAATTATTTTTTTTTATATAGTTTTTATTTTAATAGTTTTACCCACAAGTTTGACATTAGCATAATTGAGGTGTTGATTTGAACATTAACTTTGTATGTCGACTTAACTGATGAGTAATTCTCACAGTTTAGTATATTTGAAAACCCCAAAACTATTAAATGGCAGATCTTTTGGCAGTACAATGACACTCAAATCCTAAAGCTGAGAATCCTAAGGTCAACAAACTATCTTAAATGTTGTACTTGATAGCTAGAAAGCTTTTATAGACTTTTGGATAGCTAAATAAAATATGAGGAGTCTTGATGTGTGAGGCCTCCTTCAAGTCACAGAGTGCTTCAATCTGGTTGGCTGAAAAGTTTGACATTCTCCAAACTTTGGGAATTTTCTAATCTGGTGACTGTAATTGGTTGATGGTGGAGAAAACTGTCAGCACCTGGAGATCACTGCCAGATGTAAATGAGTCCTGGTTACTGAAGACAGCTGTCAAACATGTCTCTAGTTTCTATCTGGTCTTTCTGAACACACCATAGAGGTTCAGCTTGTCTTATCTAACTCCTAATAGATGACCAACACATTTTGAAAGATGATAATGCACCCCTGTGATTAACACTTCTTAAGCAAATAAGTTAAATGTGCTCTGTAGTTTAGATCAGATCAACTCTTAATAGAACAAAAAAAAATATGTCTTTCTTTTGCTGAAGTCATAACATAAGCTAATTGTTGACAAGTTCATAAACAAACTACAGTTATGTGTGCCTAGAGCAAAATATTTCTTATGTGCAGTAAGAATTATGTTACTCTTAATGTACAGTGTGTGGGCTAAAATAATGTAGAGAAATTTCTGTTGTATCTTTTGTCATCATCTGTAATTTTAAAACTTTTTGAGCATCAAAGAAAAAATTCGCTTCATCCTGTTTTATGTCATATTATATGTACGGTTTTTATCCATACATATAGTCTGGAAATTACTTAGTGAAAGATATTATACAAAAAGCCCTTCGGGTGTTCTACCATAAGTGTCTTTTCATATCACTGAAGTGCCCTTGGGTGAGACCTTTAACTCCGCTAAAGTTACCCATTACATTTTCTTTTCATTACATAATTAAAGGTGAATTTAAAATTGAAAATTTGTCTACTCTACTTTGTGAGTAAACATCACAAATTTTGAATATAGTCTATGTTAATGTCACCTTCACCAGCAAAAACTTTCCTTATTAATTGGCTTTGTTTTATCTGGAGACAAAATGTCCATTCGTCGAGTACATGTTCTATTTCCTATCCAAACTGATTTTGTTTAATTCGGTCTGATATTGCCCACATGGACTTGGTCACTTTGGGTAATTGAGATATAAATTATTACTTTTATATTGACTCTTATTACAGCAGAGTTTATTCTCACAATAAATGATTGATGACCACATAAAGGAAGCAAAGCTGCCTGAACCGTTTGCTTTATGAACTCTACTAAAGCACTCTAGAGGGTCTCTCCTCATTGAAATACTCTCCTCATTTATTTTAATTTACACTGATACTAGTAATGAATAAACAAGTAAAAAAAATTGGGATAGGTTGTTTTGAAAATGAATTTCACCTTGATGACTGTGGCAACGAAGTGATGGAGACACCCTCATCTGGAAAATTGCTTCCTTTGATGTGTTGTAGCGGTAATTGAGAAATCAATAGAACTACTGTTGTAGATATTCCAGATATCTGATTTACAAAACAATTCTATAAACAATGGTATTATAGTATAGGGGTCTTATATTCAACTAGTGACATTCATATGGTCTAGTATTGGCTATTAAAATGAACTCAAAATACCAATTTGTCTCCTCTGGCTAAGGGGAGTGTGTGTTGAGTTTTACAATACTGATTTTGTTTAGCACAAAAACAAGAATTATTTCCATTGATATTTTATGGTTTTTCTAGTGTCAATTACTGATAAAATGCACCACCATCTTTCAAGTAAAATATACTCCACCATTGAGTAAATACGTCATTGTTAAAGTTTTTTCACAATAGGATATATCAGACAACATATATAATTATTGCAAATTGAGTTCATGGTAATTGCTCCGAATGTTAATTTGATTGTCAGGGCGTACATGTATTTAACGGGGGAGTTAAATGATAAACAGAGAACATCAAAAAGTCTATATTGTGTTATGGCTACAGAATGTTTATAAATTTTAAGTTAAATCTCAGGGTTGATTTGTCTATTTTCAGTTGTCGAAGTTGAAAGTGCAGGATTGTTCTCGATACAGTACTTGTAACGAATGTCTTGGAGCCAGGGATCCTTACTGTGGATGGTGCTCATTAGAGAACAGGTATGTCACATAAGTCATTTCACATTAATGTACAGGGAAGGTATAGGGAACATGTCTTATCTGTTATAAACACTGGCATAGCTTCTCAGGACTTAATATGTTGGATAGACGAACCATTTTCAGGCCCATCCCACCCTTGTATTAATCAACCTGATGAAGGTATGTGTACCCAAAGCTCGGGGCACATAGATGCTCACACCCTGTGTGGTATACTGATTCAGCAGCCAACAATACCTTTACCAGGTGTGTTACAACCCCTTAGAAGCAAGCAATCATTACACAGCACTGACTGCAATAGAAGCCCAGGGCTTGTGCATAGTAATTCTTTGGTACACCTGCATGCCAGGTAGATAAGTCACTGGCTTTGAATTACAGCTTGCATTGTCTCCACAAAACTAATCATTTCAGAAACAGTGCAACATTAATCTACTAATCATAAACCTATTCAAACTAAATTCGAACTTTATTTCTTTGCAATGTTTAAATCCATTTCAATCCATTTTCTTATAAGGCTTGCAGCTGTTACATTAAAAAAAAATGCTTGTTCTGATTTTTCTGGTTCATGAAACATGTGCTTTTTATCTCCTTTTTCAAGATTTTCTTTGTTATCTTTTCTGGTTTCTTTCAAAATGACAAATACAATTTGTAATATGTCTTTTTATAATACTCTTTTTAGTTAAGCCACTAAATGTTTCCTCTTATGTCCAGAATAAGAGATGTTTGAAAATTCTTGACTTTGGTATGGTATTATGTGACAAAGGTCGTTGTTGTACAATAGTGTGCAAGTGTTCTTCATTTCCCTTCCGACATGTCCTTTCCCCAGATTCAATCGCTACCATATGCTGTGAACTGACTCACAATCTGTCTCTAATAAACATGCCAATTCCCCCATCACAAACTCATGGAATCTTTTGTATGCCAGTAAAGTTCATCTCCCAATGACTTTTTGCAGAGGTGAAATTGTTCCCCTTCCCGTGTGTTCATGGGAGTTGTCTAGTGTTGAGTACTTCCTGGTCAGAACGTGATTCCACCAAAGTCAGCAGCATGGTATTTTTTCATGAAGCCATCCGACATGGTATCTTCGTGCAATGTTCATTGATTCGCTGGAAGATATCTAGTTATTTTACCATCATGTCTTGAGTTGGATTATTGAGAAAACGCACAACAATCATTACTAAATAAGCCCCGGATTTCCTAATCAAATTTGCTCACGGGCCTATGTGCAGCTTTATTACAACATTAGTTTATTTTAGCTGGAAAGCTACCTTAAGAGCTAAGCATAAAAACCTGGAAGGCACTATAGCTTCACATCAGATTTTTTCCTCTATATCCCCATTTGACAGCTTAATTACCTCTACCCATCCACACTTAGGGCATTATTGCATAAAAGAGTTAGGAAAAACCTGTTGGTAGAGTTATCTAGCCGTATCAAATTCCTCCTCGTTACTGTTAAACGTTTCTCTGAGAAGGTGAAGGAGACCACCTGTAGAACTGAACGATTACACGCTCATGTGGGGCTTGAGTACTCCAAAGTTTCAGCAAACAAGACAGCGCTGTTGTTAAGCTATAACTATTGGCCAATAGCAGTTTTCTTAAACACTTGTATTGGTTCCAATGAGTGAGACAATCTTGCTGAAGGTTATTTCCTTTCGTTCATTGCCGTCTTTAACCTGTGTCCACTTTGGCGGATATAAGAGTCTAGATGGCGCCACATTGCCTTCTTATACATTCATAAAAAAAAGTCTGTTATTGACTTAGCTATAGTGTGAATCTGATAGTTTGTATTTGGCTGATTCTGTTCTCCCATTTTCTCCTTGGAACTTCCCTGCCAGACAAGGTGCACAAGGTTAATAACAGTCTGACGACTGTCTTGGCAAGATTTTATGTTTTCTCGTCTCTTGACCAACAGAGAGGAAATTGGTATCTGGAGAGAGAGTGATGTGGTCATAAATATATGCTGTCCACTTTTGACAAGTATAAGTTATACACTTATCTTCCTAAGTCTGGTGGTAGCCCGCGGCCATGGCTTAGTGGTAGTGAGAGCGCTTACTAATCCTACTCCAATTTACCCTTCACGTGATCAGGTCCGAATGCTGTCCCTCCGGTATATGAGTGTCTCATGGTGTCACATGAATTAGTGGTTTTTACAATGTTTCCCTCGGTTTTCCACCATAATGTGGCATGGAACAGTGTGAAGTGGACAATCCGTCCCCATATAAGTGAAATACCCTTGAGTATAACGTTAAACCCCAATGAAACAAACAATAAATCAGAAGTCTGGTATATTCACCACGTGAGTGTTGAAGATTAACATTTTATAGGTGTTGCTGATTGTTGCTAGAATTTTAAAATATAAAAAAACAAAATAAGAATATATTATTCAATGGGTGGGGACTAAATTATTTCAAGGCTTAAGCAAGAAAAATTTATTTGTTAAGCATGTGTTTAAATCCTTGTATTCTGGTATATGTGACTTTGACAGAAACATTTTCCCACTAATCACTAATGCTTTGTTCACCTTTAGTTGAGCCAGTAACATATTCCAACCTTGATTCGTTCTTTTACTATTACAATAACTGCTATCTCTTATTTTCCCCCCAAGCCAAATTTTCTAACTCGTTTTGAATACAGCTTAATGGCTTATGGCAACACCTCGTCACAGACAGTATTTACATTTTTGTGGAAGTTCAACTCTTAAGCTAGTCATTGTAAAGATTATATTGATGTGGGTGAAATTCCTTTCCCTGTTGCACACTAATCTGTTGGGCTAACATATTCTCTATTTGATCTGATAATCTAATTCCCATCTTCTCCTGCCAGGACTCGGTTTACAGATTTAACATATCCCAGTTTGCACAACAATTAATGCTAATGATTGTTAATCATATTAAGAGAAATGCGCCTCTGTGAACGCACTTCACTGCTCAGTCATCTGTCATTATGTCGTTGAGAGAAAGGAAATTTGGGAGCCATGTTTTAGGGGAGATTTCATTCCAATGAATTGCCAATCAAATGTTTCTGGTTTTGGTTGAATCATGTCCTGCTGAACACGTTGGAATCTGATTGAATGGGAATGTCAACAAACGATCTCCGTTCATCCCTTGAGAATTGTGTAACCGCAGTCTATTATGCTAATAAGGGTTGCTCTGTGCCCCTAGTGAGAAAAAAACCACCTTCATTGTGATGCTATGTGACAAGGAGATGTTCTCATGCAATTTAAGAACAGACATTCCTTAAGTCGGCAAATCCTCCAAGTCGACAATTCTCATAGACGTTAGGGATTATCCCTTAATCCTTCCCCATCAGCACCAGTGACGAGAACCAATCTTTAAGGCGTCACTCGATCTTTTTTCCTTTTCTGAACTGTCCTTTCTCTCCTTTTTTGGTTTCAATGTTATGAATTTAGTGAGATGGAATTTTTGCAGCACTTCAACATATGTTTTGAAACAAAAAGTCTGAAGTCATTTTGGCAACTGAAAATTTAGAGATAAACCTTTTTAGTTCAACTCATACCGAGTTAGTACAGATTGGCACTATCAATAGTGATCATCCAGCCTTGTAAATGCTATTGTGCCTCAAAGCTTTTTAGTTACCTATTGAAACCTTATTAAACATCTCAATTCTTATAAAGAAAATTAATTTTGTAATGGGATTTTTTTATTTTAATATTATTTTGGTGTGTTTGCAATGAACACCAGTGTCAATTTGCCAATAATATGCCCTTCACCCAACTGTGAGGACAGCTGTCAATCAATCCAATCTATCAAAGTTAACCTCTTGTAACAAAGGTCATCCAATTCCTCTTTACTTAGATTTCATTGGTTGATCTTTCACCTCTTACAGGATTAGTTTTGGTTAATTTTGATTCCTACTTCTCTAATTATCTTCAGTCAACTTTAATGGAATTCTTTCTCAATCTGAATGTCTTTAGAATTTGAGCATGAAAGTTTCTAAAGCCTTCCATCGATTGATAATTCCTTTGTCCAATCATATTTCTGTACATGTAATACATTTAGTGTTAATGGTTAAATTCTTACATATTGATGATAAAATTGTACAAAACTTTCAAAACAAACACACATTTGAGAATGGAGGAACTGTCTGTGCCTCTTGTCTCCATAGTAACCTATTGTAAAAATTCATAAGTGACTAGGTGGGATTTGGCTCCTTGCATCTCCATGTAATGGATACTGTGTTGTAGGAGCTGTCTCCGTCTTTAACCACTCGCTTTTCCCTCTACACACTATTTATTGTCCACTTCTAATCCCTTGTTGTTTATAAATCACTCAATGGATGGATTAATGTTTCTACACATCTTGGACAAACACCATTATTTAACTTTTAATGAGAGTTCTGTTGACTCTGGTAGTGTTGTGATTCTCTGAAATCCCCCCCTCACCAGTTAACATCAGACACTCAGAACCAGGACTCCATAGTGCCCTATCTTTTCAGAAGACTACTGTTGCACCTGTGCCCTCTGGCAAAGGGCACACTGCTCTGATCCTTTGTCAGGATGTCTTTACTTGTAGGAATATTCATTTTCCAAGATAACAAGCACCTCATAGTTAATGGTTATTTTAGTGGGGCTATAGCTGCTGGAAATAGCTAAAGGGAAATACAGTCAAGCACAGCGTAAAACACCATTTAATTAATCCTAGTTTCTCTTATCAACATGTTTTCTTAATCTGAATATGGGAAAAAGTGAGAACCAGCATCTATTGTCTCTAGATAGTAAGTAATAAAGAGAAACAGTATATCCCTGTTGTTCTGTTTCTGACAATTACACATTGGCACCAAACACAGTTTTAAATTAAATTCTTCTGTATATTCGCATTGTATTTATGCTGATATAGAATTTATGACATGTAAACTGTGAAATCTGACAAACATCAGATTCAAGTTCTGCACTGAAGTTTAGGTATATTTTGTAGAGACGTTGCAGCCACACCTTAATCACGGAGGAGCTCATTACCTGTTGTCTCATTAGTATATTAATAATGCACGTGCCTAAGACATTATTCCTTTCATCTCCTGTTTCTTTTATCAGTCTGGTCATAATGAGCTGACCTGCCTCTTACAGCTAGTGTCCACTCCCTATCTGGACAAAGCCTTTATTATGGACAATAGCAATGCAGCTCTTAAGCTCTCAATAAACCCCCTGTTTGGTGCTCAGTTTCATTTCCCATCAAAACTGATGAGTAAATGATTGTCTACATGTATGTTGTTGATGGCCCAGGTTCCAACCAATTACATAAATACAGTTATTTTGTTGTTGTGATTTTGACTATTTGCCATGTCATACTACAAATTTGTAAGGTATATGTTATGCTCTTCTTTAGTATATTTAACACATGGGATTAAAATGTAGAGAATGTTCTGAAATGTGATTATGTAATGGGGAAATCAGAGGATGCCAAGTTGAGTCTGTAATTGTGGTCATCACAGTTGTCCGTCAATCAGGTATCACCGACACCTGGGGCCTTCTATTCCTCTCACACTGAACAGAGGTGCTCCTCTGTCAATTTACCTCAAACAGTAAACCAAGGCTTAGATATGTATATAATAAAATGTATGTGTAAAAGCAAAACATCACAAATTATTGAGGAGAAAAAAACAGAAGATTTTTTTTGCAATTAAATTTTTAAAATGATAGATTGACACAACACATTTGAGCACAGGGACACAATTAAATTGATATTTTTCTGCAAAAAAAAAAACAGTCCAATTAGATGGTTAGATTTACCATTAGGCATTGCTCAAAATTTTATTTCATTTGATTCCACCCATCTCATTTTTGCATACTGTCCACTGGTGCATTGAATTTGTTTCATAACTGTCCAGCTTTGTTAATATCACATGACAAATGACCAGAAGAAGGGGTGTCCATTTAAGGATTGACACTACATAGTTGTCAACCTGAGTCGTTGATGTGTAAGATAATTATCTCAATGACATTCTCATTTGTGGTCTGAATCTAAGGCTTTCCTCATTCTTTGGTCAAAACTGGGTTTAACCAAGGATTAGTAGCACAGAGCAAAACGCTAATTGGAAATGAATAAATTGAGTTTGGCGATGGACTTGTTTATAATGAAGGTTGCGTCTGTAGGAAGCAGATAAAACGTTAGATGTGCTTCAATGCCAAAGCTTCATAACAATACCGTCCCCTGAGGTTTTCAAACCTCACTCATTAAGAGAGTCAGGAAAACTCTGTACCAATTGAATTTCCTGCTTCCATATTATCATAGCATAGCAGGGTGTCTTGTAAAGGCGCATGTAAGAAACAAGCCCCGAGAATCCGTTATTAGAATCTGTTTATGCTGGTTGTTTGCCAGTCACGTTTTATCAATAGATGAATTTCCCTCTCCTATATTACTCTGGTGTAGTTGCCTGCTTCAAAGGTGTTCTTTCAATAATCTCTAAGGATGTACCTGGCTGGACCTAAGCACTGCCTATTGATTATTCTCTTTAAGGGTTTGAGAAACCTTTAGCCAGGTGTGCTACATGTCAATCAAAGTGACGAGGTGTATCGACTGTCGAACCTTGCTCATAGCATATTTCACTGCACTTAACAAAAGGCTGCTCAAGGCAGTCTGGAAATTGCTGCGCAAATGGAGGCTACATGGGACGCCAGCAGCCATAGTTTAGTTTATGATGCTTCTGTCTTTGTGGCTATCATGGCAGGACAAAATTGAGGTGCCAATGACCTTTTTGCTGAAAGCAACTTTATCGCAAGGAAAAACCATGATTCTATCAACTGCAGCCTATTTTCCTTCTCAAATTTCTAATCATCAAAGGAAGTGAAGACAGTGGTTGATCGTAATTGTCTTAAGGCAATACACCAGGCAAACATACAACAGTTAGTGTCAGCTTTCAAAAGAACTTGCCCTGGGCTTTGATTAACAAATCCCCTGTAACTTGTTGTCATCCTCCTCCTAGCATTATCTCCTCATTTTATCACACAACCCATTTTTGTCCCCTGTTCTCTAATTATAGCATTATGTTTACTGTCTCTCTCTTCCTTTCTACAACACATTTAATAACAAAGGTTTTCCACAGCAAAACAGGCTCAATAGTGGCCTTAATATAATATTATTATACATTTGACACTTCGGGGGAATATTCCTGTTCATCTTTCTAGAAAATATTCAGGTGTATTTATGTGGATTTCAATGGACAAGAAAGATGTGGAAATGTAGGAAATTAAATAAAATATTTTGCAAACATTTAGTGCAAAAGAAGTTCAGCTTGAAATAATATTTGAAAATATGTATGTTTTGAAGTCATGTTTGTATTCAATCTCTTTTTTTTTGTTGTTGCTATTTTATGGAATTGAAATGAACCAAGGTTTGTTTCTGTATTGGTATCATTTCCATTATAAAGGGAGTAACTGTTTCTGGTTTTAATTTGATAAACTTTGACAGATCCACCGACATAGAAAGATTCCATATGGCCCCTGGTTACATAAATCCTCAATTGTCACATCTTCAAATCATCATTCAACACAGCTTTGTTATCATCTGGGTTATCTAATTAATTGAGTTCTCTCCCCTAACACTGACAAATATCCCTTGTGTTACCAAAGTGGGGGAAACCCCTTAATTGGGTGGTAGCAATAATATAATAAGAATCTGTCCAAAAGTTTAACAATTTGATAATCTGTTTGACAAATCTTCATAAAATATAGATTTTTATTGGGGGGGGGGGGGGGGGGGGGGTGCTTTTTGGA